>JAOTQJ010010443.1:0-17971 GCA_025642045.1 Solanum sejunctum
CCACCGTCATCGCGCTCCTTTGCTCCAGGAGCATTCTTTTGGTATATGTACTAGTATTTATGGTTTCTTTGTTTTGTCTAAGCATCGCAAACTTACTTAATTTAAATTATTCCATGTTCGTCATAACTTTTCCAATTGAACGATTTACTTCGATTGAATTAATTACGGGGTCTAACACTTCTCCTTCTTCCACCTCCTCCTCCTCCTTCTCCTCTTCTTATTCCTCGTGGAAAAGCATATCTACACTCTATCCTTAAAAAGGAACTCTAAAAAGTAATTATAAAGGAGTTGAGAAGATGACAGCTCCACCGAAAGTTAATAAGTTTTCAACTTGAAGTTCATGTTGTTTGTTCAAGCTTACCGGATGACCCACCGGAGAAGATAGTCGAAAAAATCATAAGATGTTTGATTTTCATTATACACAAGGAATACAAATGAACTATTTGATTTTTATCCATATTTATCCAGACTCTATAAGAATTTTCATTCATATCTTCCTGGGGTGCTCCTATATTATTTGTAAAGAAGAAGGATGACACTATGCATATATGTATTGACTAGCGTCAGCTTAACAAAGTGACCATCAAGAAGAAACATCCATTGCATCGTATTGATGATCTTTTTGACCAATTGCATGGTGCCTTGGTATTCTCCTAAATTGACTTGAGGTTCGATTATCACCATTTGAGAGTTCAGCACTCTAACATCCCGAAGACAGCTTATAGGACTTATTATGGGCATTATGAGCTTATGGTTAAATTATTCAGATTGACTAATGCCTCTGTTGCTGTTATAGAGTTGATGAATTGAGTGTTCAAGCCCTATTTGGACATTTTTGTGATTGTGTTCATAGATGATATCTTGGTTTATTCCAAGAGCGAGGTTGATTATGTTCAGCACTTGAGGATCGTACTTCAGAGATTGAGGGAAGAGAAGTTATATGCAAAGTTCTGAAAGTGTGAGTTTTGGCTTGAGTCTATTGCATTTCTTATCCATATCGTGTCAAAAGAAGGTATTATAGTTGATATGGCTAAGATGGAAGCAGTTCTTGAGTGGGCTAGGCCTACTTCTATGACTGAGATTTGGAGTTTCTTTTGTTTAGCGGGGTATTATCGATGTTTTATTGAGGGTTTCTCATCTATAGCAACCCCATTGACTAGATTAACTTAGAAGATTGTGGCATTTCAACTGTCAGATGATTATGAGGTGAGCATCCAAAAGCTCAAGGATTTGTTGGCTTCAACACCTATTCTTGCATTGCCCAAGGAGGGAGTCCCGTTTATGGTATATTGTGATACTTCTAGCGTGGATGTAGATAGTGTATTGATGCAGAAAAGAAAAGTGATAGCCTATGCTTCTAGACAGCTAAAGGTGCATGAGAGAAACCATGCTACCCATGACTTAGAGTTGGATACGAGGTTGTGTTTCTGTTGAAGTTATGGAGACATTATTTATATAAGGTACATTGCGAGATCTCTACTGATCACGAAGTCTCAAATACATCTTTTCTCGGCCTGATCTAAACATGAGACAATATAGATGGTTGGAGTTACTTAAGGACTATGATATTTCTATTTTGTATCACCTTGGGGAGGCCAATGTGGTGGCCGATGCTTTGACCCCGAAGGCTACTAGTATGGGGAGTTTAGCATTCTTAAGTGCTGAGGAGAGACCCTTAGCTCTAGAGGTTCAGTCGTTTGCTAGATAGATGGTTCATTTGGATATTTCTCCTCCTCAGAGTATTTTTGGCCTTTGTTAAGGCTAGATTTTCTTTGTTGGATCAAATATCTACTTATCAGTTGGAGTATCCCAAGTTATGTATAATTCATGACAAAGTGTTGAGAGGTGAAGCCAAGGTAGCTATTATTGATTCTGATGGTGTTCTAAGGATACATGGTAGAGTTTGTGTCCCAAAGGTTGGGGATTGGGTGAGATTGATATTAGAGGAGGCCCATTGTGCTAGATATTATATCTATTCAGGTGTGGCAAAGATGTACCATGACCTAAAACATCATTATTGGTGGTTTGGTACGAGAAGGGACATAACTAAGTTTGTGGCCAAGTGTTTGAATCTCCAGTAAGTCAAGTATGAGCACCAAAGCCCGATGGATCGATGCAAAGGATTTTCATTCCTGAGTAGAAGTAAGAGAGAGTAACTATGGATTTTATTATAGGGCTGCCCATGGCTTTTGGCAGGCTTTATAGTGTAGTTTGGGCGTTTGAGTGGATTTGAGTTTAGCTTTTCACCCTCAGACTGATGGTTTGTCAGAGCACACCATTCAGGTGTTAGAGGACATGCTTAGGGCCTGTGTTATTGATTTAGGGGCTCAGTGGAACCAATATTTACCATTGGTAGAGTTTGCATATAACAATAGTTACTAGTCCAGCATTCAGATGGCACTATTTGAGGCTATGTATGGTTAGAGGTGTAGATCACTGATCGGATGGTTTGATTCAAGTTCAGCTGAGGTGTTGGGTGTGGATTTGCTTCAAGATGCCATGTACCAGGTTCAAGTGATTCAGAGTAGACTTTTGACATCCAGAGTCACTAGAATAGTTATCTAATAGGAGGGTTAGGCCTCTTGAGTTCTCTGTTGGTGATAGTGTTTGGCTGAAAGTTTCACCCATGAAGGGTGTGATGAGATTCGGGAAGAAGGGAAAGCTTAGTCACAGATTCATTGACCCATTTGAGATTTTGAGGAGAGTTGGTAAACTAGCTTATGAGTTGGCTTTACCACCAATATTATCATCAGTTCATCCTACTTTTCATGTTTCTATGCTCCACCAGTGCATTCCTGATGAGTCCCATGTGATCTCTTATGATTTTGTTGATTTTGGTCCAGATTTATTCTTTGAGGAGGAGCCAATAGCTATACAGGATAAATAGGTTCGGAGGTTGGGATCCAAAGATATACCTTCTTGGAAGGTTTAGTGGTAGCACCGTTCTATTGATGAGGCTACGTGGGAGTTGGAGTCTGATATGCAGTCTAGGTATCCCAGCCTTTTTGAGGCTTCAGGTACTTTCTTTTCCTTTATGTTTGAGGATGAACATTATTTTTACTGGTGAATGATGTAATGACCTGGTTGGTCATTTTTGGCCTTATTTGTGAAAATTACTATTTCACCCTTTCATAAGTTGTTTTGGCCTATTTTGAACTATCTGTATTATATTGAATCCTAAGTTTTAAAAGTTGAAAATATGAGTTTTGGCATTTTTAGGAGTTAAGTTATTAAAAAAGTAAGTTTTTGTACCATTTTGAGTTTCGAGTGTTGGATCAGGAATTTATCAATTTCATTAGCTCTAAAACGTCGAAACTAAACTATGAGAAGTTACAGAATTGAATTCGAAGTCAAAATAAGTTTTTTAGGCCCAAATTTGTGATTTTAATCATTTTCGGAACTAAAGTTTGACATTGGTTAGCATTCGGAGTTTGGATGCTTGGATCAAAATTCCAACAGTTCTAATAGTTCCAGATGGTGAAACTAATGCTAGAAATAGTCTTGCATTAATTTATGGAGTTGTCGAGGGTAGTTTTAGTATTTTGAGTTTTAAACTAGTATTTTGATGATTTCTGTTGAGTTCGGATCGCCGTATCTTGTATGGATACATATAAAGTTCATGAAATTTTGAGTCCTGATGAGTTCCGAGGGTCCGTTCCTAGTAGGGAATTAAACTTAATTTTGTTAGTATTGTTGATATCTGGTGCATCATCCTTCCTTCTTCGCGTTCGCACCGCCAAGGCCACCACGTCTGCTGGAGTCAGTGAAGTTAATCCTCTGCATTTGTGGGCCTAAGGTTTCCAAACCTTCACGTTTGCCGAGTGTATTTTCACAGTTCAGTTTTAAAAACCTGAGAGTCACCATTTTTACTCCATTTTTGAACATGTCAATCTTCTGGGGTGATTTTGAAAGAAGTTTTTCGAAGGTTTTCATTGGGTAAGTATTTCTGACATAATATTAATCAACTTTCATAAGTTTTATCTTGATTTTTTCTTGAATTTCATGAATTTAAATGTCCAAAATTGAGGATTTTTAGACTATGTTTTTCAAACTTTAAATGCTAATTTCCTGTTCAATTTAAGCTTGATTTTAGTGGAATTTTCACCCACGAACTATACTTTTTGTGTAGAACTTGATTTTAAAGTTAATTTTCAGACTCGGGAAGTTTGGACTTTACCCCTAAATTTGACAATTTTGCCCTAAGCATATTTTATGCCAATATGGGTATCAAACTGCTCCTCTTGATATGTAGTATGTATTGTTGATAGTTGTGGATCTATTTGAGGATTATTTTGTGGATTGAGTTGAATGAAAGCTTTCACAAGTGTGGTTTAGACATTGAGATAGGTTTGACTAACCTTCTGGGGCAAGATTTAAGCTATTGATCATATTTTTGTGGTAATTGTAAGCTAGATGACTCTGTGTAATTGGATTGACATGTTGGGATAATGATGAAAATGTGATTCTAGTCTAATCAATTTATGATGTAAACTTTGATCCCATTGATGAACTAAGATGAAATATTGTGAATTATTATAATTTTGGGTTAAATGTGATAATATGATACTTGTGAGATCATTTGGGTGATTATGTGGTAATTAATGGTCTTTGAGATACCTAGGAGATGTATATGCATAATTGGGACAAGTAAAGTCCAGTAGTACTGATATTCTTGTATAATTGGGATGAGTAAGGTCCGACGTTATTGATATTTTTTTATAACTAGGTTGATAATTTCTTAAATAGGTCTTGTTAAATCTTCACCCAAATGTTATATTTTGATCTGAATCATGAATATTATGTTCAAATGAGTATTATTGCCATCCAATTTCTTAAATTGATGGATTTTGAAGAATACCCTATCTTAACTATTATGGGTCTTTGAATCTCATTATGGGGTATTTAAATTATGATTTCAAATGATATAGTCTCATGATAAGTATGTAAGATTATGAATATTGTGGATGATTAAGGGCTATAAAGTATGTTATGAATTCATGGAAATGTTATGAAAACTATGCAAGATTATGAGCCCTTCTATGATGTTATGGTTTTGATGGGCTACTCCCATGATGATATTTTGATGTTATAATTCTATGCATATTATAACTATGATTATGATTATGATTTAAGTATTCTGTGGGATGTTGACTTAGCATTAAGAGGACCTTGGTATATTACAATTGTCCCTTAACTCCTATGCTACTGTAGGTTTGTGATTTGCCTATTGCATGACTCACCTAAATGGATGGGGTCTTCGTAAGGTACATGCAAAATATTAATTGAAAAGGTTGTAGTTCTCATAAAGCTCTTATCATATATTAACAAAAACAAGGTGTAGTTACCATAAGGCCCTTATCATATATTAACCGAAAAGGGTGTAGTTCCCGTAAGACATTTGTAAAGCACTCTCCAAAATGGGTGATGTTCCCCTAAGGCGAGGCTAGTCTACCTTGGCAAGTAGACTACTCCTTTTTTGATGTGAAGGCAACATCAAGATTTCATGTAGTATCTTACATGGTCTTAAGTGTCGGTTATGGTCTCTTCGCACAAATGTATGCTAAGTATGAGATTTGATTATCTTTCATGCATGTTTTGACTAAGGTATTGATCATTCATGTCATATTGAGCTTATTGTCCTTGTATATGGTTATGCATCTTGATTATTATGCCTTATATTTTCTTATTTCATTGCACCCATATACTTAGTATATTCCAAGTATTAATGCATACTCTTTGCCTACATGATCTAACCATGTATGGATCGAAGCTCTTATTCATTTACCTCTTCGTGGCTAGTACGTTTGCTTGAAGACTCATTTGTGGCGAGTCCTCTATTCCGAGGACAATACCCGTTTTCTATCTTGCTTTTATCTTAAGACATTATTATCTTGTTACTTTACTTTTGAGGGTAAGCCCGAGACATGTCTTGGCCCCCGTCCAACTATGATTTAAAGTATTATTAGATGATATATTATAATGATCTATGCGACACTTATATATCTATGAATATTTCCCTTTAGTCCCTATCCATTATATGTTATTGCTTGATGTTGACAGCATGTGATGCCTTCCTAAGTTCCTACTCCTCATAGAGTGTGCCCATCCCTTTTTCCTTTGCCTTTGTGTTGATGAGATTGTATGATGGAATTTCTTACCCCCTTTATTCCCAGAACTTGCGTCTTAAGTTCCATATCCCTTTAAATGATGCTTGAACTATGTTTCCACAACCAAGTATGTGTTTATGTAAGCCATGAGGCTTGTTTGGGTGCCCTTGGGTTCCTATTCATCATGTCGTACGTAGGACCTAGGCTTAGGTAATGACACCATAGATTGAGTCATAGGGGTGAGTTCTAGACAAGAAGGAAATTTAAAATTTCTGGAAGTTGACTCACGACTAATAAGATAATATACAGTCTTGTTCAGGTCTGTGGTTATCTTTCATGAATAGGGTTCTGAAGAATGGAAATTTTACTAAGTGTGGGAAACACGCGGCCATCCATAACTCGTGGATAATTATATAGCCTGTTGATATGGTTTCGTGGTTTGGTAGGCTGGAACCTAGTCTCTAAAGATTGGAAAAAGGAGAACAGGATGTCATGAATCACAACTCCTGGTTCAGTTCAAAACCTATAATCGGGGTCTCATGGTTCATGTTTGACAGTTTTAATGAACTGTATCTTTATCCTTTTGGTAAATTCTAGATCTAAACTATGTTTGTTATTCTGATCCTTTAGTCCCCTAAACAGACCTTAAAGCCCTAAGATTTCATTCTTCTACTTGCTCAAAATCCTAAGGCAATCATTCTCTCCAAGAACAAGACAAAGGGGGCTAGGGTTTCAAGATTCCTTCCAAGGGTTTTAGGTTCCATCTTCATAAGCTTCACACAAGATATGCGAGTTGATTTGTGAATTTCTTTCACCCAAAAAGCCCTTCGTTAAAGTTTTACCTTTTCTTTAAGTTCCTTTAAATACTACCATGCATGCTAATAATGATTTTATATTGTATTATGATGTATTTTGCCTCTACTATTATCATGTAATGTTTTGCCAAGCATTTCTATGAATTTGGGGTTGATGTTAATGACTAAAATGAATAGAGTTTTGAATGAGGATTTGTAGGTTGTTAATGCATGTTTCAAGTAAGCACATTATTCCCATGATCATGTATGACTCTCAATAGTGTGATATATGATGATGAATAGGGCATCAAAGAAAGGTTTTAAGTTGATATTTTGTCAAAGATATAAGCCTGTCAATAATGCCTTAAATGACGTTTATGATAGTCCTTAAGATGAAAAGACAATTCTCACTTGGTGGTTCCTAAATTTCGAGCTACTATTTGAGATTGCTACTTATAATTCTAAGTGTCATATAATTGTCTAAGTATGTACTTTAAAGAATTTTGTGGTATGACTTAGCATCGAACGAGGCATTGAGGTAGTGTTTGGTAAGGCAAACCTAGAAATAACCCTTTGCCCCGTTAACTATGTCCCACCATAGGAGCCCTTATAGACTAGGCTAGTAGATCCATGTAGGTTATTTATGGTATATGATAGTGCATGCTATGTGATGAAGTTCCACCCAGTAAATGGTCTCCCTGTGCCAATATAGGGGGTTATGTTGGATTCCATGTAATAACTCACATGCTCTTATATGTCGATTACGACCTATTCTCAAAAAAATATGATATTGACATCTTTGTTCCATCACATGTGTTTCATTTGGGCACTACTTTTACTCATATTGAATGTTATTCCTTGTGCATACTTAAGATCATATAAATGTTGCCCTTACTATTCCGTGTATTAAAGTTTTAAAATTATGAATGATGACATTACAGTTTCATACTTGCATTGTATCTCACACATTTAGTACCTTCCAAAAGTAGTAATGCGTATTTGCCTACATGATGTCACTATGTAGGAACCAGCACTCCTCCTCCTCCAGTTTATGGCTAGTGTTATCGACGCTTCAAGACTAGTTTTGTTATGGTGAGCCCTTAGTTCAGGTCTCCACTAATTTTCTTCATGCTAGTACTTTTTGGACATGATGTACATTTTTGGGCTTTTTAAACTAGAGGCTTTTACTTTCTAACTCAATTTAGAATCTTTTATATTTGAGGGAAACCAATCATGTTACTGGTACCCACTAATGCTTATTATAGATGGAATGTTATGGACGTTGATATATGTTTTGAGATGCTTGTTTTTACTTAAATAATGTCCCTTATACCCTATCCCATTTTATTTTCGCAAAATGTATGAGGTTATACCTATGAATGCCTAGTATGCTAAGATGGCTTGGGTGAGGTGCCTATGAGTATCTCATTCGTAGTATTATGATTAGGCCCTAGGGTTGAGTTGTTGATACCCTAGGTTAGTTTTGAGAGAGTTTCTTGAGGCTAAATTATTTTGATCGATGATTATGGGAGAGAAACTAGTTAGTGGAATGATATATTCCTTTAAAACACCCAAAAATAACTTAGAATAGGGTTAAAGAGTTTTAGAAAGGACCAAAATAACACTAGAATGCATCCGCAAAGTTTCTAAACGAAGTACAGGAAATTTCATGGATAACTTTACAATTTGTGATAATTTTCACTACATATAAAAGGGGCTCCTGAAAGTATGCTACCTAATAGGCTTTATTAAAATGAACATAACTTTTTACTTTCAAAGGCGCAAACTTGATGGTATTGGAAAGAGATTTTGGAGACCTTTAATTTAATTAGGTATGGGCCACCTAACACTTTATGTTTAGGAGATAATGATTGTTTAAAGTTAACTGGCCACCTAACACTTTATGTTTTAGGAGATATGATTGTTTAAAGTTAACTCAAGTAAAATTTTATATTGAAACTCAATCAAAAGGAAGCTTTCAACTCTACTTTGTGCTAAAGGGTTCTTGTGACCTTAATTCATCATGAAATGTATTATCACATTAAAGAATCAATCTTAACATATATACTTAATCATGAACCATCTAGTATAACCATATATGTATAGGAAGTATAGCTCAGTCTTAACTTAAATTTTTTTTGGAGTGCTACAATATCTCTCCCTTGTGATTATTCATCCTTGAATGATGGCCAAGCTAGGAAACTATCCAAGTCATAACTACCATGCAGACTAAAACACTCAAGTACTAGTAGACATTAAATCTAGAGTGAGAGGATGGTTATAACATAATATACTTTAATTGAAATTCCTTATAACTCTAGGAAAGAGAATTAATGGCCTCATATAATAATAGAAACACTATGTATTAAGGGATACGACTGATAACTTTTAAGCTTAACAACTCATCTCAACCATATTCTTCTTTATAAATACTAACGTTATCTGCTGAAACATAAAACTCCCATCAAGACCTAAGTCTATATAACACCCCAAAATTTAAAAAGTTGGAATACGAAAGAAAATACAGAAAAATTACTCATTGAGGTAGTTTAAATAAAGGCAATCTACAGACCATAAATAGAAATATAATTCATAGACAAGAGTCATAGATGGACCCCAATACTTAGAAAACTTTTCTATAAAATGGATCATTGTACGAGAGGAAACTAAGAGTTATATATGCAACAATGACTAGTAACTTGTGGTCATAGATGAGATTCCTAAATTCTTGAATGTGACAAGTTGGAGGACTTCCTCTATAGACCAACAAGACGGTCCATAGTTAGGGTGACAAGTTGTAATTAGTTTTTTAGATTAGGTCCTAAGTGGGTGAAATTTTTTAAGTGTCTGAACCATGTATGAAGGGTTTTTTATGACCTGTAGAATGAATTATAGATTGTACTATCAAATCATAGCTTAGATAGTGAAGTTAAGGAATTTGACTAAGTATAGAGAGTTTCTACGAGGGGCATACGGACCATATAAAACTGGACAAGCCCATAGATAGGTCTCATAGTTGAGATACTAAGGGGTTATTTTTGGGCCAGGTTCCATGAAAGGGGATCCATGAGCCATTGGCGGGTCATACTCGTAGACCCAGTTTGTGATTCTTGTCTGGCAGTTTTTAATTAAGGGTATTTTGACCTTTCCTACTACCCTAACCTATAAACTATGTCATTTTATCCTTAGAAAACTATCCATAATTATTTTGTACAATTATATCACCCCAATCCCAATTATTTTCTCCCAATTGCACAAGTTTTCATAATTCTTCTTCTCTAAAATTTCTCTCAAGCTCAAGGAAGGTCAAGCTACGGTTTCTTGCAAATTCCTCCATCAAAATTAAGGTCTCAATCTAGTCTTATGCCTAAGGCATATGGATATTCATCCATAGGTCCCTTCCACCTATGGAGACGAAAGGATCTTTCACTTGTTCAACTTCAAGTATGTGTTTCTTAGGTTTTAATGATTTTCATTCAGTTGCATGAATTATAATTTATATTATGATAATTGACCTATTTAAATATGAATTAATATCAATTGCACGGTTGTGATGATTTTCAAGTAAATTCTCTACAAGGCTATCTAAGGTTCATTGGTACTCATTATGGGTTCCTTCAATTATATTTTCAATTGTTATGATTCTTTATAATTATGCATGATTTTATTGATTCATATGTTTTTAAGTTAATTTAAGATGAGCCCATGCAAGTTACCCTAATCTTACTATGAGCTAAGATCATGAAGATAAGAATTTCACCTAAGTTTTATGAAAGTACTCAATGGTGATTTATGAAGTCTCTTAGTGAATGAATGAAAGATGGTGAAAGGTTTTTCTCAACTAATCATGGATTCTAGATCTGATAAGGATAATTCTCACATTGATAAATCACCAAGGTTTTAATGAGCTATTTTAGTTATGATGATGATTTTAATGACACAAGTTATAATATGTTTCATTGATTTTTTACTATTCCTTTTGGAATTTTACTGATCATCAAGAAGGGTTGAGGTGGAGTTCGATCCGAAATATGCAAGGTTTTCTTCTTAGGAAAATTCTAGTAGCAACCTTTAGTGCCAAACTTTGTGCTACTGTAGATTTGTGTAATGACCTTGAAGTCTATTTATTATGTTTTAGATAAAATTATCATTTTTTTCCTTCTCGCTAGTGGCCTTGAGTCATCTTTGATTGATTCTAAAAGTTATTTTTGGAAAATTTTGGATAAACTTGAGATTTTTGCCAAAGTTTTGATTTTTGAGGTTTGAATTAACTAATTTTATAATTTTGAGTCATTTGGAGATTTGGGCGATCGGAATAGAATTTCGTCATTGTCATTAGTTTCAAAATGTGAAAACTATCCTAGGAGAGTTGTTGGAACTAGATTCAGAGTTGGTATGTGAATTTTAGGTTCGGAGTTGAAAATTGAGTTAAAAGTTTGAGTTTGGGTTTACTTTGGTCAACGTTTTGAGTTTCGATACTCGAATTTATTTTTGATTGGTCCAATGGTCTCGAGAGATAATTCTAGTGCTAAGAATAAATTTTCCATAATTTTTGAATGCCCCAATGTCGTTTTGATATTTCAAGTAGCCTAAGTAAGAATTAAGGTGCATAATCAGATTTTGGGTAAAGGATGTAATGATCCCCAGTTTAGGAGCCTTGAGTGCAGGAAAGTTGGCTTGAAAATGACCTAAAGTCTAGTTCATGAGGACAACTTATGGCTCTTAAGTGCACTTATAGCCCATAGAATTGATCCTTAAACGTGAGACTTCAGAAAGGGGAAAAGTTTCCAAGTGTGGGGTAACCCACGGACCAAGTGACGACCCATAAAATACATTACGGTCCATAGGTAGGCTTATGAGTGAGACCATTAGACATGAAAAAAATTTGGAGTTCGCTAGGAGGTGAGCTACGTGTTACCAAATGACCCGTGAAACAAGATACGGCCTGTAGCATGGTTCGTGGAACAAGACCCAGAAAAGTAAGAAAGATGGCTAAGTGTGAAAGGATTCTATGAGTCCAACCATGATCTATAGATGGTTACACGGCTCGTAACAAGTGTTCATGGTGTTAGGTCTTGCAAAATTAGTTTTCACGAATTTCAGATGTGTTACCAGACGAAAGGGACCTACCACCCGTGGTTTGACTTATGATCCATAAGCGGGAATTCTTGGGTCAAATCTTGCAGTTTTAATGAGGGATAGTTTTGTCATTTCTATCAATCTTATTCATAAACTACATCATTTTGGGAATGAAAACGAGACCTAAATATGTCTTAAAGCCTTACGACCCTACTCTTTCCTTGATTCTCTCAATTCCTAAAATCTTCTAAGGCAAAAGCTCTCAAGGACAAGCTAGGGCAAAGGCTAAGGTTCCAAGATTTCTTTCAAAGCTTCAAGTTCATTTCCTCCAAGTTTGCCCAAGGTATGTGAGTTGATTTTTGGGTATTCTTTCACTCTTAAAGTTCCTTTTTAAGTATTTTACCTTTTCTTTAAGTTTCGTAAGTTAATGTGCATGCTTATTGAAACACTCCTCATTTGATTCAAAATACCCCATAATCGTAATTTTCATATAATTTGTGTGTTTTTTCAAAAATCTAACTTCTTATTATTGATCAGGGGGCAAAATTGAGTGGGATATGGGTATAACCCGGATTTTTGAAAACCCATAGTGAAAAATAATGTTCTCTAATTTTATGAATTCTAGTGGTTGTGCACGCCCAGGCCACAACGCGCCTGGGGCCTGCACTAGTGCAGTTGTTGCCTCCGAGACTAGTTTGCATCGCGACTGGGGTGCAAACCAGTGTATTTCATGCGTTGTTTTTCCAACTTAGTTTAAGGACATTGGGGTCATAACAACAATGCCTATTTAAGCATGAAATCTTCCATACTTAGCCATTTTCAACTCTAGAACTCACAAAACCCTCTATAAACCTCTCCAAGACTTTATCAAATCTCTCATTCAAATTCATTGATTTCAAGCTCAATTTTGGAACTCAAGAACCATCTCAAGCTTCAAGTCTCCTTCAAGTTCATTCCAGGAAATTCAAGGTTAAAGGTATGTGGGTCTTCATCCATGGGTCTTTTCACCCATGGAGCCCAGCCTTCCCTTTTATGAAAATTGCATGATTTCAAGCTGTATTACTTATGGGTATCTCTTATTATGAATTATGAACATAAATTATATTGGGATTTATCAAGTATTGATTGATTATGCATGAATATATATTTTGATGAGTTGATTTAAATCTATTGAAGTTATGAAAACTATGAACTATTGTGAATTTTGAGGTGAATTTCAAAATACCCTAAATGAGGGTTTTACTACAATATTGGTGGGTTGATTTAAATTGAGTTTACTCTTCTTGTTTTACTCTTGAGTTGCATGATTTTGAACAAGTGTCATGAATCCACCATGTGTTTGATGAAATTACATGACAAGAATTCTCAAGTTGTTGATGAACTATTACATGATTTACAAGTCAAGTGATTTCATGATGATTAAGGGCTTTCAAGCATGTATTGAATTTATGAAAAGCATATATAATTTTAAAGTGACAATTTGAGCCTTATTTATAGATTTTATCCTCTTGTGAGCTATTCATGTCAAGTTGAGGGGTCAAGCATGATTATTATGTTACCCTCATGTTCAAGTTCAAGTTAAGCTCACTAGTAGAGGTCAAACATGTAAATGAGCTACTCATGTCATGTTATCATGTCTCTCACAAGTTACTCATGTTATTATTAAACTTATGATTATTTCAAGTATTCTGTGGGATTAGACTTAGCACCGATTGAGGCTTAAGAAGGGGGCTCGACTCAAGGGGTCCTTATATAATTTCTTCAGTCTCTAAACTATGGGCCACCATAGGATGATATTATTTTCCTAAAAGGTCTTTGCTAGTGGATCTATCTAGTTCATATTATCATATTATCATATTTGGTTCACCTTGGCAAGTAGACCATACTTCACCGGGGGTGTCATGTCTATCACCTAATCAAGGAGGTGTCATGCCTCGTCACCTCACCAAGGGCATGTCATGCCTTGGATTCCAAGTAGTATCTTATTTTTCTCTATGTCGATTAAGGTCTCCTCCCACATATGTATGATATATTATGCAAGATAAATATTTTACATGCGTGTTTTATTTCAAGCATTGCTCATACATGTCATATTGAGATTATATACATTGCCTATATGCATGCATTTTAAATATTATGGCTTATGTCCTTGTTGTGTTGCACCCTGCATACTTAGTATATTCAAAGTACTAACATATACTCTATGCCTACATGATATTACTATATAGGGATCAGAGTTCCTTTCGATCATCCTCATCTACATGGCTACTTCGGTTTCTTTGAAGAAAGTTTTGGTGAGTCCTCAACTCCGAGGATAATATCTATATAATTCATGCTATGTTGAGACTTCTTCTTTATGTTGGATACTTATTATCATGAGGGAGATCCCGGAAAGTGTCTTGGCCCCCTCCATTCTAAAGTAGAGGTGTTATTAGATACTATGTTTGTATATGCTTATGAGCTTGCTCTCCTTATGTTTCTATGATTACGAAAGACTTCCCATAGTCCCACTTCCCCTTTTTAATATTTTACTCTCATTGTTGATTTATTTTGCTTCTGCAACCAAGGATGTGTACACGACATGCTAAGAAGCTTGTTTGGGTTGTCTCCGAACTTTCCATTTGCTATATCACGTCTAGGCCCTAGGCTTTGGTCATGAAACTTATGATGATTTCATGATATTTATGATATGCTATAATTATTTTACTAAGTATATATGCATGTTTCAAAAATTGATGATGACTCCATGATGGGTCTCGATGTCCATAAAGGTTGGGCATTTTCGATGGTCTTTAACAAGAGCAAATTTCCTTATGACTTATGGGATTTATAATTATTCTATTTAAAAAAGCCTAACCCACTTAGTTTTCCAGTAAAGCTTTATGATATATATATATATATGATTAGGGCATTAAAGTTAGGTTTTAAGTAATGATTTGCCAACAATATAAGCATATTTTAGAAAGGTCCCCAAGATGAAAGGATGATTCTCACTTGGTGGTTCCTAATATTCGAGCTACTCCTATGATTGCTACTTATGATTCTAAGTTGTACTTTAAGGAATTACATGAGATGACCTAGCACCGAATGGACTTGAAGTTGGGTTTCATCCCGTTAGTTGAGGCATGACACATTAAAAATAAATCTTAATGTCCCTAACTATGTGCCACCATAGGAGCCCTTGTATGCTAGGCTAGTTGATCCACATAGGCTATTTATGTTATTATGATGCATGCAAAATTAACGGAGTCCCAACAAGTGGTCTCTTCTTACCAACATATGGGTTATGTTGGATTTCGTGTAGTAGCTCACGTGGTCTTAAATGTTAGTTAAAGTATACTCCTATAAGTTTACGATTCTATGATATGTTTTCATTACATGTTATTTCTCATGCATAGACTCCTATTCATATTGAGTCATATTTCTTATGCTTGCTTAAGCTTAGTTTATGTATATCTTATTTTAATGAATGTTGGTATTACAATTTCATTCATGCATTGCATCTCACATACATAGTATATTCCAATATACTAACACATATTTTGTCTGTATGATTTAACCAAATAGGGATAGACACTCCTCCACCGGCTCGTAGCTAGTATTCAGCATCCAAAACTAGCTTTGTTGTTTGTGGTGAGCCCTTAGTTTGGGACTTTTTCACTTTTTATTCTATCATGTATCTTAGTTTTATTTTAAGACAGTGTATTTGTAGCCTTTTTGAGGTGTTTACTTTCTATGTTGCACTGTTTTGGATTTCTTTCTATTTGATGTAAACCAACCGTTATCGATCTCGTCTGTTGATGATGTAGTTAGTATGCTTATGGACAATAAGTTTTAGCTATTTCCACTATTTTTTAATGTTGCTTCATTGCTACAATGGCCTATAGTTCCTTTCCTTAGTTTTTCGCAAATTATTTTCATTAAATGCCTATGAATGTTTAAGATAGCTTGGGTGAGGTGCTTTCAGGTATCTCATTCGTTGTGTGACGACTAGGCCTCTATATTGGGTTGTTACAACATAGGCCTCATATTCAATTTTTGATGACTTTATTGAGTTTGAACATCAAATTTAGTAGGGTTACATATATGATTTCTGTGTATGGAGTTTTGAATGAATCTCGAGGGTTAGTTTCGAGTCTTTGAATTAGTTGAAAAGTATTTTGCTATGATCTAGTCCAGCCCTCGCTATAGCGATATTTAACTTATGTGTCGATGTTTCCATAGCGATACTTTTGTCGATGTAGCAATGTGTATCTTATGTGTGGATGTAGCTATAGCAACACTCTATGCTATAAGGAGATGCACGGATGTCACTTTAGCAACATTGGAAAGGAGTTTTCAGACCTCTCTTTAATGAGTCATTTTGTACATTTTCTCCATTTTTAAACTTTGTGAGCTCGTCTTGGATATCTTTAGATTAATTTTTCACAGGTTTTTCATTGAAAGGGTATTTTTTCTGTTAGAACCTGTAAGTCCTTAGCTAGTTCAATTTGGTAGAGTTGGAGCCAAATGTGAATATGCTCTGGGGGAAACTTGCAGAATTTAATTTGAAGTTAAAATAAAGATTTTAATTCACAAGTTCCATTTTTAGTTGTCACCGGAGCCAAAGTTTGACTTTGGTCAACAAGTGGGGTCCGAAAGCTCGAATTGGAATTCTGAAAATTTTAATAGTTTCAGATGGTCAACTAACGCTAGACATGGTTTCGCTGCAATTTTTAGAGCTTCTGAGAATATTTTCTATTTTTGAGTCCGAAATTAGTTTAAATGAACTTTTTCAGGTGTTGTGGTCAAGGAGGCCTCAATTGCAAATTATGACATTTTCATTGGATTCGGAACGTAGAGTTTGGGCTAAGAAGACCATTCGTTTAGTTCTTGGGAAGTTCGAGTGTGGTTTGACCCCTTGATAATTTTCGATATTGAATATGAGACTCACGTTAAAAAAAATGACCTCGTATGAGAATTTTGATCTCACCAATGAGTCCGAAATGTTATTTCCAGTCAGATTTCATATATGGATTGTATTTTTCCAACTTTAGATGAAGTCCGAGCATTGAATTTAAATGTCACAGGTGGCTGGAATATGTTGTGCGCTATTGGCCTGGACCAGTAAGATCCTGCCATGTGGTAGTAACCCCCTTCAAATCTGTACATTTGCAGAAAATTGCAGAACAATTGGGCAGAACATTTAGTTCTTCCCCCAAAACTTTCAATCTTCATTTCTCTCCATTTTTTATCCGATTTGAGTGATTCAAAAGGATAAATTGTATAATTTTCTGTGAAGAACAAATTGAGAGCTTCATAAACTGATTTTGGTTCGTCGTTTGAGGTAAATATCATGATTTTTGCTGCTGCATTGTTGTTATTCCCACAAACTTTCTTATGCGATTTCTTCCTCATATGAGCACCGTTTTTAAAACGATTTTCACCACTGAATTCCTTATCACTTGGGGAACCTTTTCATGTAAAAATATCCAGGTTTCCGATGATTTTTCTGGCAACAAAAATTTTGGACCATTTTACCCTTTTTATCGAATTAATTAATTTTAGTGTCGTTGGATTCATTATATATATGTGTATGCATCTTGTGTGCAAGATGGGGTTCCAACACTTAGAAAGAAATTGAAGAAAGAGTAAAATCAAGAATGCTCTCGGGTTGCTACATTAACCCGAGAACAAAATTCAATTTGTTTTGAGTTTTTGATTATTTGACGGTTCAAGCTTGGTATATTGGATCCCCTAGGTGACATAGAGGCGATAGTTGGTCAAGAAAACGCTTGGTTCGACGAATAGGAAGATGTGGGTCTTGTAAGGAGCTTTAAAGGTATATTAATTTATAGCCTAAATCTTGTTAATTAAAGCTTGTGGTGTGTTAGGGGTGCGTTATAATGAAGGTAAAGCATAGAAAAAGGGTTGATTATTAATTGAATTTTGAATTTCGAATTTAGGGTTGGAATTGAGGACAAGTTGCTTATGATGATATATGGATTTATA
>JAOTQJ010010463.1:0-17967 GCA_025642045.1 Solanum sejunctum
TCCAAATTCTTGAGGATTTGCTTAGAGCTTGTGTTTTGGAGTTTAAGGGTGGTTGGGATAATCATCCTCCATTGATTGAGTTTGCTTATAATAATAGCTATCATTCTAGCATTGATATGGCTTCCTTTGAGGCTCTCTATGGTAGACGTTGTAGGTCCCTTGTTGGATGGTTTGAGGTAGGGGAAATGGCTTTGTTGGGTCCAGATTTGGTGATGGAGTCTATGAAGGTATTGTTGATTAATGAAAGGTTGAAAATAGCCCAAAGTCGTCAAAAGTCCTATGCTAATGTGAGGAGAAGGGATCTTGAATTTAAATTTAGTGATTGGGTCTATTTAAAGGTTTCACCCATGAAGGGTGTGGTTTGTTTTGGTTAAAAAGGTAAATTGTGTCCAAGATTTATGGGTCCTTATAGGATGTTGAGTAAGATTGGTAAAGTGGACTATTAGTTGGAGTTGCATAGTGAAATGGACTTGGTTCATCTGGTCTTCCATGTGTCTATGTTGAGGAAGTATGTGGGTGATCCAACTTCTATTGTGCCATTAGATGTTGCAGCTATTTTTGAAGACAACTTGACTTATGAGGAGGTTCCAGTAGAAATTTTGGATAGGCAAGTGAAGAGGTTAAGGAACAAGGATATTGCTTCCGTCAAGGTTCTTTAGAGAAATCAACAGGTTGAAAGTGCCACATGGGAAGCCGAGATGAACATGCAAAAATAATATCTCTATCTCTTCCATTCTTTCTCAAGTCTAAGGTACTACTTCTAAGTCTTCTATATGATTTCATATCTCATGTATCAGCCCTTATATCATTTGCATACATTCATGTTTATGTTGACAAGTACATGGTAGTTTTGACACTTATGTTGAGATTTTTTTGAAATGACGTTTAGGTGCATTGTTGCATTCTTGTGTAGGACAAAATTATCTTTCTTACTTCTCTTATAAATGTTTCTTTGACATTTAGGGATGAATGTTCCCAAAGGGGAGATATTGAAAGGACCCCAAAAGTGCCCGAAAATGTGCCTCGAAAATGCCCATAATCATAATTTCCATATATCTCTAAATCCGTGCATGATATCAAAAATCTGAGTTTATATTCTTGATGAAGGGGCAAAATTGAGTGAAAAATCGGGTCTAACTCTGATTTTAGAGCAACAATAGAAAAATTTTATTTTCTTAAGTTTGCACAAAATAGTGGGCCAACGCATTGGCTCTGCGACACAAATCCATCGCGGAGCAGTGTATTTTTTTGCCAATTTTTAAGTTTCAGCCTAAGGCTTTGGGGTCTTGGGTGTAAGCCTTCCTATGTGTAAAAACACCTATACTGAGTCATTTTCCAATCGCATATCATACAAGACATTCACTAAAACCCTCTCAAACACTTATCTAAATACTTAACTCAAAATCAAGGGTCCAAATCTCATTCCGCATCTTAAGGAACTTAATCAAGCTTCAAGTTCTCATCTCAATCTTCATCAAGGATTCTCTAAAGTTGAGGTATTTGGGTTTCAACCATTGGGTCCTTTCACCATGGTGCACAAGCTTCCTTTTTGCATAAATTCCATGTTTCTAAGTTGATTTACTTATAGTCTTATTTATTATGAATTTGACTATGAACTATGTTGGAGTTTCATTAAAGTGTGACTATTTAAGCATGTTTTGAGCTATGAGTCTATGTCCTTATTTGAGATTGTAGTGCATGTGGGTATTACCAAGTGTTGGTGGGTGGATTTACTTCAAGTTTTCTTGCATGTTTTTACTCTTTAATTGCATGGTTTTATACTAGTATTTCACACCCATCACATGTTTGATAAAATATCCAGTTAATATTTCTTGAGTTATTGAAGATCGTATGCATGATATATGCGTTAAGTGACTTTATGATGATGAAAGGTATATATATATATCTGTGTGTGTGTGTGTGTGTATGTGTATGTGTATGTGTGTGTGTGTGTATGTGTGTGTGTGTGTGTGTGTGTGTTGATTTCATGAAAAATATCTAATTGTGTTGCAAGTGATCATACCATAGATGAAGGGTATATACCTCATTCACCTTGTCGGGTGGTGGCAATCTCGTACTATCAAAGATGAGGGGTAAATACCTCATCCACCTTGTCAGGTGGTGACGATCCCGTACTACCATAGTTGAGGGGTATATACCTTATCAACCTTGTTGGGTGGTAGCAATCCTGTACTACCAAAGATGAGGGGTATATACCTCATCCACCTTGTCAGGTAATGGCAATCCCATACTACCAAAAATGAGGGGTAGATACCTCATCCACATTCAAGTAAGTGGCATGCCTCGGATTCCAATTACTAAGTTGCTTGGTCTATAATGATGACCTCTTCCTACATATATAATATATTCTATATAAGCATATTTTAGTTCAAGCATTGTTCATGCATGCCATGTTGCTAAAATACCATCTCTTGCTTATGCTTATGCTTTTTGATCATGTTGCCTATCTCTTGTTGCATTGCATCCCACATACTTAGCATATTCAAACGTACTAACGCATATTCTATGCCTACACGATGTTACCATGTAGGAACCGGAGCTCCTCACAATCATCCTTATCTTTCTAATGGCTAGTACTATCTTCGTAAAGCAAGTTTAGTGAGTCCTCAACTCTGAAGATGATATCTCTTGTTATTATGTTATGCAGAGACTCTCATTATCCATTTGTATGCTTTTAACTATGAGGGTGAGCACAAAAAGTTGTCTTGGCCCCCGCTCAATTCTAAGTTGTCTTGGACCCCGCTCAATCCATTTGATATTTTATGTTATGAAAGGCCTCCCTTAGACTCCTTATCCTTGTTCTATGCTCTTGTTGTTATTCAAATGCTTTCGCGACTAAGGATGTGTAATCATATGTTAAGAGGCTTGTTTGGGGCACCATTGGGTTCCCTATTCACCATGTTACGTCTAGGCCCTAAGCTTGGGTCGTGACAATATCTTGAGCCAAACCACTGTGCCTTTGATGATCTACCTTCACTTGTTGACAATTAGGGTACTTAGATACAAACTTAGCTATATCTTTTGTCATACCCTGCCGCCAATACACTTCCCTTAAATCTTGATACATTTTGATAGATCCCAGATGAATAGAATAATGAGAGTTATAGGCTTCACTCATGATCACTTTCCTAAGATCATCAACATTCAGAACACACAATTGATATTTATACCAAAGCATACCATCTCCCCTTTGGGAGAAAACATTTATCTTCTTTTCGGTAACCAACTTCTTCAACTCAACCAGTGATGGGACTAAATCTTGCTTAGAATTGATATCAACAACCATAGAAGACTCCGTCCCATTCTGAACATGAATACCACCCTCATTAGAGTTAGCCAACCTAACACCTAACCTAGCCAAATGGTGAACATCTTTTACCAACTCCTTCTTTCCTCCATCAACATGAGCCACACTCCCCAAAGATAGTCTACTAAGAGCTTATACTGTAAATTTGCCTTGCAGGGATGATATTAAAAATTTATATTATAGTCCTTAAGGAGTTCCAACCACCTCCTTTACCTCAAGTTAAGATCCCTTTGGGGGAACATATATTGCAAACTATTGTGATCGGTGAAAACATCAACATGCACTCCATATAAATAATGTCTCCAAATCTTTAAAGAAAACACCATATCCGCCAACTCAAGATCATGAGTCGGGTAATTATGCTCATGCACCTTCAATTGCCTTGATGCATAAGTTATCATCTCACCATGTTGCATAAGCGCACAACCCAATCCAATTCAAGATGTACACAATACACCACTAACCTTTCTAAGCAATCTGATAGAGTCAAAATAGGGGCCAATGTAAGCCAATCTTTTAAAGTTTGAAAACAATTGCCACATTCATCCGACCATTCAAACTTAGTCTTTTTTTGAGTCAACTTGGTCGATGGAGATAGAATGGACGAGTAACCTTCAACAAACCTTCTATAATGGCTAGCTAATCCAAGAAAACATCGAATATGAGAATGAGTCAATGGTCTAGGCCAATTCTTCATGGATTAGTCTTCTTCGAGTTATTTTTAATACCATAATCGGATACCACATGACTAAGAAAAGCTACTTCACCCAACCAAAACTAACATTTGCTGAACTTAGCTTACAATTGCTTCTCTCAAAGTCTAAAGAACCAACCTCAAATGATTCATATGCTCCCTCTCACTTCAATAATAAATAAAGATATCATCAATGAAGACAACCACAAAACTATAAAGAAATGGCTTGAACACCCAAGTCATAAGATCCATAAACACAACCAGAGCATAAGTCAAACCAAACGACATTACCATACATTCAAAGTGCCCATACCTAGTTTGAAAAGCTGTTTTGGGAATATCACACTCCTTAACCTTCAATTGATGATAACTGGAATGGAGGTCAATCTTTGAGAAGTTGGTGGATCCTTGAAGATGATCAAACAAGTCATCGATCCTCGACAACAAATATTTATTCTTAATGGTTACCTTATTCAACTATCTATAATCAATACACATCCGAAGAGACTTATCTTCCTTTTCTTACAAATAATATCGGAGCACCCCATCGTGATATACTTAGTCTAATGAAGCCTTTCTATAACATGTCCTTCAACTGACTTTCAACTCCTTCAACTTAGTTAGTGGCATACGATAAGGAGGCACAAAAATAGGTTGACTATCCGATAGAGGATCTATGCTAAAGTCTACTTCCATTTCGGGAGGAATACCACATAAATCTTCAGGAAATCCATCCAAAAACTTATTCACCATCGGAACTGATTGAACAGTAGGTGACTTAGTCTCCATATCTTTGACCTTTACAATATGATAGATACACTCCTTAGAAATCATCTTTCAGGCCTTGAGGTAGGAAATAAATCGACCTTTAATAGTAGAGTAACTTCCCTTCCATTCAAGAATAGGCTCATATGGAAATTGGAATCTGACCTTTCGGGTTCTACAATCTATAGAGGCATATGAAGCATGCAACTAATCAGTCCCAAGAATAACATCAAAATCAAACATCTCAAGTTCCACAAGATCACACAGAAGGACTTTATGCAAGATAGAGACAGGACAACCCCAATAAACTCTTTGGACGATAGTAGACTCACCCAAGGGAGTACAAATTGAAAAGGGCTCCCTCAGAATCTTAAGGCTCAAACAAAACTCAATAGCCAAAAGAGGAGTAAAAAAAGATAAACTTTTACCCAGATCAAGCAAAGCATAAACATCAAAATAAAAGACTTTTATCATACCAGTCATAACATTTGGAGTCTCCTCTACTTCCTGTCGAACATTTAAAGTATAGAACCTATTATTTTTGGGGGAACCACCTTGTGGAGTTCTTTTCTAGCATTGACTTCCTTGAGCTACTTGACCTTGAAATTTCTGGGTAGCTTTAGGATAATCAACAACCTTGTGGGTCTTATCACCACACCTATAGCATGCACCCAAATCTCTCTAAGAAGTACAAAATTGATTCTTTCCACTTGTGGTACACTGAAGAGGCATTGGCTAATACCCAACCTATGCCTTGGGAGGAGGAACTGTAGCATTGGCAAACTTTGCATTAGAACCTTGGACCTGTCGAAAGCAACCATAACTAGCTAATGTCTATTTCTCCCCAGCACACGCAAGTATACATGGTCTCACAAGTAATATAGTGGCCCTTATTCAGGATCCGAGTTGTCAAACCCAAGGGATTTAAATTAAATAAGCAACTATTCCAAGCTATCATGTTTGAAGTGCTTTTAGTAAAAAAATTTAGGGAGTTATGTAAACAAATTAAATGACTAAATTGCTTCTAAACTAAAATGGTTTTTGTTGTCAAGATATTAATTAAAGAGTAATTCCAAGATTGTAGCCTAAACAACTCTGTTTAGTCTTAACCAGGTTTATCTATGTCTGGGTTCCTGATTACTGATTCTTGGGGTTTAAATTACCTTAAAAGGGTTTTATGCCTCTATTGGCCTACTATTATTGGCTGCCTAACTACATCGTTGAGCAGGAATAGACAGACCAATAAAAATGCATTAATGTTATCTTCCCATAAATTGAATTGAGCCAAGTGTAAGGTTAGTTGTCACAGGTCTCCCTTACATGAATCAACTTAGTTACCTAGTCGAACAAGCTCCCAGTACTACTGCATTCTACCTACTCCAACATCTCTTGAAATTAGAGTGAATAACTAATTTAGTCCTTAGTTGATCAAGCTCTGAAGTATAGATAAAATTAGTATAGGAATAATCAAAAGAACCCATTCATAGGTGTCAAAAGTTAAGCACTAAACAACGTCTGTGGCTAACCCTTGAATATAGAGACTTAGCCACTCATAGTGATTATGTACACCAAGAATGATCTAGAAAACACTAAAACCAAGGAATAAAGATTAAACTAAGCAAAATACCCTTAGAAAAAGGTTCTTTTTTATCGCTCCCTCATTTTTTGCATAAAAACCAATGTGAGAACCTAAGGTCTATGATAGAATATAATTAAAAATCCCATAACTCAACTTTTCCACTTTGTGTACTCAAGTCCATGATGCAGACCCCTTGTTTCCACTGAGTTTTTGCTCATATTGCTGACTGGATAGTTTTGCACAACTTTTGCACAAGTCTGCAGCGCAGACTTGGCCCATTTATCTGGTTCACACCTTTTTTCTTCATTTTTTAGCTTTCACAACTTCCTCCCAAGTCTACTACATGGACTCTGGTCTTTTTGCTGCTCCTACTAATTTTTATCTTTTGAATCCCGGGCTGTGTTCTTCCTTCAAATCTGGATGTAACTCTGAACTTTCACAATTAGAGCAAAATCCTGCAAAAAACACAACCAAACGGTGCTCTTGGCCTTACGTTAGCAAAATAAGAGAAAAACAAACTAAAACATCTAGACTCTATGGATTTACCCTCTAACCCATCTCTTTTATGGGTAATTTTGGCTAATTAGGCGTATAAATATGCCTAAGATCACCACTCCACAGTTAGAGCTTTGTCCGTTCTTAGACAAGTCAAGACACATGCATGAGACTCCCTACGGTAATATGTACAACATACATCATATGACTAAACTCTTTGAACGATAGTGAACAATTTTCAGTACCCGTAGCAAAATCTACTTGCTCCTAGCAGTCATATATACATGTAGACTCAAGTAGAAAATTTAATAGCTCATCTAGTTACCGGTCTTTGATGACCATGTGCCCTCACCAAGAAGAATTACCCATGCACACCCCTAATAACCTAAATAGAAGATTAAAATATTGGTGCACAAACAACTCTCACTCTCCTAAAAGATATCTCATGTTGCTCCTAGATTCCATAGGCTTGCCCGTATTGTATAACTTAGACCTAGCTAGTAATTTCCATAGAGGATCACTTAGGTCTTTGTTTGGTTGTAATGTAGGCTATGGGTTGGTGGGATACTTTTATGGATATGGATGGCAAGGCTAAATTCCCATCGCTCTTAGCTTACACTCCACTTCCTTTATTTTGTCATTTTTAATCCTCCTTGACTTAACACCCTTTGTTATCTCTTTGCTATAGAGGACTTTAGATACCCCATTATATTTACAACATAATCAAAATAAACTACTAAAAGACCAATAAGAAGACAAACTATATCTAAAAGAAAAAATATTTATTATAATATTTTATTATCATTATTACTATTATTATTGTTATTATTTTTGTACCAAATTAGTGTGCATCCGCATTTGCTCTGCGACGCGGAGGCATCGTAAATCAACACTGGTTGGCTGAAATTCTTTTTCTCAACTCTACTATTGCTCAGCCTTTAGGTGTCTATTCATGTTTTCTCTCCTCTGAGTCATCGTGCTAAAGTTCTAAGGAATTAGGATCAAGCACCAATAATTGACCAAAGAAAAGTAATTTGCTTGAAATGTGGCTAATCAAAGAATAGGCTAAGGCTCAAATGGGATAACTAAGGGTCATTTCATTAGGTGAATATAAAAGTGTCACAATATTATGCTACCAAAGAAATGCCTAGATCCTTTCCTCTAATTCCAACTCCTACCAAGTCAATCTACACACTGGGCAAGTTTAAGAATCTGTTGCAACAGAGACTCACAAATTGCTCACTCACTCTTGGCACAGTTTCATCACAAGGTTAGTACTAGAGTTACCATTATGGCATTCACATGAATTCAAAATTAAGAATATACATAGTTGTGGCTTATAAGGATCAAGCATCTGCTTACACTAATCTAGGTTCATATGCTCACGCCTGACGCTCATTTGCATAACTACCACATTCTAGATGAGACTTAATTTGACGAATGCCCTTAGGATGATCGCCATCTATCCATCATAGGGCTCAATCACTCAACTATGACTACTACTACTATTTGCAACATAATCACAAGACACAACATAATCCCAAGACTCAACAAACATATAACAACTACTAACATCATTGAGTCATTAGAGTATTAACATTCAAGCATCCATGCAATTCATAGTTAATAGTTACTGACCCAAAATAAAAGATAAGATGTCTAACATAAACATAACAGAAACAAAGCTAAGAAATACAAAGAGTCTTAATACATACCAGAGTAATATGAGTGAAACATATTCAATAGAACAATCCCCACCAAACACTTAAACTTAGCACTGCCCCCAGTGCTAACCATATGAAACCTATGACATGGGAATCAAGGGCTCAATACTTAGGCGCTGGCAGACTGGGCTCACCTACAACATAGACTGGTGGCTTGTCCTCTATCTCATCATCCTCTGAATCAGAGTTAGCATGTGCCTCATTAGGATCTATCAGTACATCATCCTTCATGGGTTATATGAACCTCAGATTGATGCCCAACACCACCTTAGGATGGCCATTAAGTGGATAGCGAACCTCGGCCTCTTGGAGATCTTCTGGTGTAGATGGACGGCCGCTAGTCCTGTGCCTCAGCATCTTAAGTCCATACGTGTGGGCCATAATTAACTGATCATGGTGGCATCTCTCAGTAGTTATGAGCACTGGGCCCATAGACACATTAGGCCCCTTAATGTTTATAGCAAACTAGATGGGCCTGAATGTTGGGGTAGTAGTTAGCTTCCTCAGTCAGCACACTTATCAATGACATAATTTAGTCATAAGGCCTCCAAAGGCATACCTGCTCCCCTTATGTGTCTTGGCCTTCCTCATAGCCATTTTGAATATGGCACCAAAGTTTAACTCCATCCTTATCATTAGCACGTAAGTGAGACACCTTTCATCCCACGTGACATTAGTGAACTGCTGTTCCCAGAAAGAAAGAGTGGGTGACAAGCTTGACCTAGACCCACGTTTCCTTCTTGATGTGAGCAAAACAGAAGAAGAGATAATACCCCTTCTTAGTATTGTGGACCCATTTGGCTATGGAGTTTAGCCTGGTAAGTGTGTGTCGGATAGCCTAGTAGGGTAGGTAAAGGTAGAGCTTTTGGAAGACACCTACTAAAACATTGTTAGATGTGTCGAGAACCTCGTTAATAGCAAGTGGAGAAATGCTTACCTCTATTCTTTGCATGATCATTGGTGCAAGATCTGGGGGTACTCATCAAGTAAGGAGTCAATATTGATAGGGATGTACAAGTAGTATTTGTCTCATCATGAGACTTGTACCACCGCTTTCCCTCCTGATTAGCCACTTTTGCTCTATATTGGGCCTACATGCCCCTTCATTTAGGAGCTCGGGGCACTTTTGGTATGTCCCAAGCTTTTTTTCTAGTGTTAGTATCCCCTGCCCTGCTGAATTGCTCAGCTTGCCATGGACGAGAAGACATGCTAACCTGCAAACAAATACAAGTCCACAATCAATACACAAGTCACATGGTCCACAACCCCACATTTAAATTCTACCTCGTATGGCAAGGTACTCAGACTTCCAGAAGTCATACGGGCTACATAACCAACAATTCAACAACAAAACCCCTATTTTAAGGCAGTAAATCCACCCTAATGGTTTCAATCACCAATTTCGACATTCACTTGTTAAACCCTATAAGCATAATAGACATTTTAAGCAAATTAACCCCCAAAATAGTGTTTTGCAATGCTACACTTAAAACTTGGAAAATTTCACATAGAAACATCACATCAAGAATAGTACAAGGAAAAGAACACAAAATCCCCCAATTTCCCAAAATTCTTTCACAATTTCGACCTAGGGTTTCCACCCTCAACAATCAACCACAAAATCCCTCACTTCAGCAAATTAGCCCAAACCCTATCACTCCTAACAAGTATTAAATAATAACTAACATCAAACAACACAATTCACTCCAAAATTACCAAATATCATGAAGGATATCACTACTAGAAGTATTAAAATCAAGCAAAAGTGAAGTGGAGAAAACATACCTTATATAGAGAATGCACTTAATGTGATGAAGATCCTAACACAAGTTATATGCGATGCAAATTAGTTTGAAAATTGGGTGAAGGAGGGAAGAAGAATGAGAGAAAAATGTAGAAGAGGGGTTTTGGAGTCGGGAGTTACATAAAAATAGAAAAAATGGGTTGGGGGTATTTAAAAGGGGTGGGGCTGCGTGGGACACAAAAAAATTACATATTCGTATCCTCTCTACATTGCGGAGAGAATGTGGATTGGGACTTGTAAAATTATTTCCCTTGCATGCAGGACAGTGCTGATCCGCGATGCATTTGTGTGTCGATGTTATTACGGATGCACACTGTTCGTAGCTTTGTAAAATTTATTTTGTTTTACTCTAGACCCTGTAAAATCCCTCGAATACCTGAATATACTTCAAAACACTAAAATAAATAAATAAGACCAAAAAAAATTTAAAAAATATCCAACAACTCATTGGGAAATGAGGATAGAAAATTTGCATAAATATGCACAAGGTCCGCAGCATGAAGGCACCGTAGACCTGTACTTGTGAAAATGTTTCACAATTTTGTTAGGGTATTTGATATTAGTCTTTTTTTTAAATAAAGAAAAGCTAAAATACGTGTTACCTCACCATGTATTGCTTCCCAAGCAGCGCCTGATTTACCATCGCAGCATGATGCACTATGGCTCATTCATCATTGGCCAACTCAATGGCCTCTTCAAATTGATTCATGTCCTCACCCTAGTAGTGTTTGACTCGTTAACCATTCACTAAAAAAGTTTGGTTTGAGGTCATATCTTTCAATTACACAACTCCATGGGTTGTGAACTCTACCACTATGTACGGTCCACTCCATTTTGATCTTAGCTTCCCTGGAAATAATTTCAAACAAGAGTTAAAGAGCAATACCTATTATCTTGACTCAAACTTTAGCTTGATGATGTGCCAATCCTGCCATTTCTTTGTTCCTTCCTTGTAAAGCTTGGCATTTTCATAGGTTTGGAGCTAGAACTCCTCTAACTCCTCAAGTTGCTCCAATCTTTTCCTATTGGCGAGCTCTGGGTCAAGATTCAACCTCTTTATCGCCCAGTATGCTTGGTACTCGAGCTTGACTGCCAAGTGACAAGCCTTACCATACACCGACCGGTAAGGAGATATGATTATTGGGGTCTTGTACATTGTTCTATACACCTTCAAAGCTTTATCAAGCTTGACCACCCAATCTTTCCAGGTGGCATTCACTATCTTTTGTAATATCTGCTTGACCTCCCAATTTGACACCTCAACTTGTCCACTCATTGCGGGTGGTACATTATAGCCACTTTATGCCTTATCCCATACTTTACCAGAAGATTCCTTACTATTTGGTTAAGAAAATATGTGCCTCCATCACTGATAATGGCTCTTGGAGTACCAAACCAAGTGAAGATGTTCTTCCTTTCAAACTTGCTCACTACCTTAGAATCATTCGTTTGAAGGGCTTCCACCTTTACCTGTTTGGACACATAGTCCACAACTACCAGGATATATTGACATCCGAATGATGGTGGGAATGGCCCCATGAAGTCTGTGCCCCAATAGCAAGATCTCCACCTCCACAATATTGTTTAGAGGTATCTCATACCTTCGACATATGTTGCCAGTCTTTTGGCAAGCATCACAGGCCTTCAAAAACTGAATAACATCTCTGAAGAGAGCCGTCCAAAAGAGACCCGATTGCAGTACTTTGTGTGCTATCTGTTCACTATCATGATGACCCCCATAAGAAGAGGCATGACATCTCTTTAGGATCTTCTTCATCTCTGCTTCCGGAATGTACCCTCTCACCATCTGGTCTGCCCCTTGGTTGAAGAGATATGGCTCATCCTAGATATAAGCCTTTATATTATGAGCCAGCTACTTTCTTTGTTGATATGTAGCATTAGGAGGGAATACACCACTCACCAATTAGTTCACTATATCTGCGTACCATGGTAGTTATTCCACCTCGAGTGCTAGTAGCTACTCATCTGGGAACTCTTCCTTAATCTGCAATTGCTCACTTATGTGAGCATCCTTTTCTAATTGGGACAGGTGATCAACAATCTGATTCTCACACCTCTTGCAATCCTTGATCTCAGTATCAAAGTCTTGGAGCAATAAGATCCACCGGATCAGTCACAACTTTGCATCCTTCTTGTTGAACAAGTATTTCATGGCCATGTGGTCTATGAACACAGTGACATTGGTTCCCACCAAATATACTCGAAACCTTTCAAATGCATACACTGGTGCCAACATCTCTTCCTCAGCAATTGTGTAATTATCTTGTGATACATCCAGAGTCTTGCTGATATAGTATATTGAGTGGAACACTTTGTCTCTACACTTCCCTAGCACTACACCCACTATTGTATCACTAGCATCACATATGAGCTCAAACGGGAGCTCCAAGCCAGGTGCTATTAAGATCAGAGCCTCCACCAACTTACTTTTTAATAAATCAAATGTCTATAAACAAGAATCATCAAAGTGAAAGGGTACCTATTTCTCCAACAGGGCGCATAACTACTTTGTATTCTTGGAGAAATCCCTAATGAATCTATAGTGGAACCTCGCATGTCCTAGAAAACTCTAAACTCCTTTGAATGACATCGATGATGGAAACTTATCTATCACTTCGGTCTTTGCTCTATCTACCTATATTCCTCGCTTGGATACCTTGTGGAGTAGGACTTTCCCCTCCTTAACCAGGAAGTGACATTTCTACCAATTAAGAATGAGGTTAGTTTCTTTACATCTCTCTAGCACTCTATCTAGATTTTACAGACACCTCTAAAAAGATTCACTGAAGACAGAGTTGTTATCCATGAACACCTCCACGAAGTCCTCCACCATGTCATGGAATATGGCTGTCAGGCACCTTTGGAAAGTTGCAGGTGCATTGTACCAACCAAAGGGCATGCATTTGAAAGCGTAGGTACCATATGGACATATGAATGTCATTTTTTGATCCTCGGGTGCAATGGTGATAAGATTGTATCCCGAGTACCCATCTAAGAAGCAATAGTACTCCTTATTAGATAGTCTTATCCAACATATGATCAATAAAAGGCATGGAGTAGTGGTCTTTCCTAGTGGTATCATTTAACTTCCTGTAATCCATGCAAATACGCCACCCCGTCACCGTTCTTGTTGGGATGAACAGATTCTTTTGATTGGTGACGACTATCATCCCTCTTTTCTTGGGAACATATTATATAGGGCTTACCCAATTGCTATCTAAGATGGGGAAGATGATTCCTACATCCAACCACTTGATTACTTCTTTTTTCACTACCTCCTTCATAATCGGATTCAGTCTTCTCTTTGGTTGGGCCACTGGCTTGTGACCCTCTTTCATGAAGTTCTATACATGTATAAGGCTGGGCTGATGCCATAGATGTTAGACATCTGCCAACCTATTGCTCTCTTCCTTTTATCCAGGAGAGCCACAACATCATCCACCTAGGCTGCAGTCAATGAAGCAGACAAGATTATAGGTAACATATTACTTTCACTGAGAAATTCATACCTAAACTATGATGACAATGGTTTCAACTCTAGCTGAGGAGCTTCTTTAACTGAGGGTTTGGGTGGTGGTCCAAATACCCTATTCAACGGCTTAGCCATTTTCTTCAGTATGCTTATAATATGAGTGTTTAGCACACTCTCAATTTCTTTGGCCTCAACATCATCCACTGGCCATTGATTCAGCAATACCCTAGCTAGTGGGTCTGTGATCTCAACTTGGCTTACAACAACTGTAGTGTCTGCTACTGTGATGGCTGCCAGATATTCATATACAGCTGGTAGCTTTATAGCTTTGTAGACATCAACTACCTCCACCTTGTCATGGGCTTTTATAGTGAGCTTCCCTGTTGCAACATCAATTAAAGCCCCTCCTGTAACTAGGAACTGGTATCCAAGGATAAATAGGACCTCAGGGTCTAGTTCAAAATCTAAGATGACAAAGTACATGAGGAAGATAAGATACCCCACTTGGATCAAGACATCCTCAACAACACCATCTGGCCTTACCACAAATTGATCTGTCAGTTGTAACACGATGGTGGTAGGCTTCAGCCTTCCAAGCCCCAACTTTAAGAACAAGGAGATAGGCATGAGGTTGATACTTGCACCTATATTACACAAGCCTCTTGCATTCAGATATCTCCCAATAGTTACTTGCACAATAAAGCTTCCAGGATCCTTCAACTTAGCTGGCAAGTGTGATCTATTCAGAATTTTGGAACTACAAGGCTCTATCAGTGCCAAAGTCTCATACTCAACCCACTTAGTCTTGTTTGCAATAATGTTCTTGACATACTTGGCATACGTTGGGATTTCCTACAAAACATCAATCAAACATAAGTTAAATTTGTACCTATTTTGGTAGCCTGATGAATTTCTAAAACCAGTCATCCTCCTTCCTTTTCAACTTCTATGGAAATAGATGGGGAGCTTTTGGCAAAAGAGTTTCGTCATTAGCATTTCGGCTGGGATTGCCAGCCATAATATTCTATATAGTATTTTATGGCCCAAAAACTGTTGACAATGTGCCTCGAAAGAGCCTAGAATCATAATTACCTTATATCTCAAAACTCGTGCATGATATCAAAAATTCGACTTTATATTTGTGATCAGTGGGTCAATTTAAATGGGATATAGGTCTAACCCTGATATTAGAGAAATAGTATTAAAAATCAAAAATCACAAAAATACGATTTTTAGTGATGATCCGCACCCCTAGCACAATGCGCCAAGGGTACGCCACAGTGTTAAAATGTGCCAATTTTTCTATCTAGTCCAAGGCCTTTGGGTCTTGGGCCTAATCTTTCCAATGCGTGAAAATACCTATGCTTAGCTCTATTTTACCTTCATATCATTCAATACATTCCCAAATATTCTCTCAAACACTTAGACAATAATTTCATCTCAAAATTCAAGTGTCTAAAACTCATCTCGATCTTAATAATTTCACTCAAACTTCAAGTCTCCATTCCAATCTATTAAGAATTCTCCAAAGCTAAGGTATGTTGGTTTTAGCCATTGAGTCCTTTCACCTATAGTGCCCAAGTTTCCTTTTTGCCAAAATTGCATGATTTAAAGTTGATTTACACATAGGTCTTACTTATTATGAATTTTACTGCACACTATGTTGCGGTTTCATGAAATTGTGATTGTTTTAGCATATTTTGAGCTATGAATCTATGATCTATTGTGAGAATTAATGGAGAGTTTTAATGTATATTGTTTGAAGGTGTTACCAAGTATCTATTGATGGTTTTAGACTAAATTGTTTAGCATGATTCCACTCTTGAATTGTATGATTTTACACTAGCACCTATTCACCCGCCAAGTGTTTGATAAAATGTCTGGTTATGATTTCTTGAGGAATTAAAGGCCCAATGCATGTCTTATCACTTGATTGACTTTATGATGATAAAAGGAACATATATATATGATATTATCTCTATAGTGTTTGTCATGCTCCAAGTCTTGTTAGGGCGGGCCGACACCGATTGCCAATAAGGCTCGAGAGAACCAACCTATATCTATGCACTTTCTATACATATTACAAAGGATTTCTATATTTAATATGCCTTTATAGAAGTAAACAGTGATACAAGCCAAAAAGAAATGCATGTGACTAGGCCGTTGGGGCCACTGTGTTGAAAGTATGAGATATGACCACACTTTATTTTACATAGTCTACAAAGCCTCTAGATAAAAGAAAGTATCGGACAAGGGTCGGGATAGGCCCCGCTTCAATAAACTATATAATACAAACATATAAACTTTAGAGACACATAAAGCTTCAGAATAACCTGTAGCTTGGTAACAGTAGCTGGATGTCCTGTACTCTACTAGACAGATCTACTAGTGCCTATACTTAAAACATAAAATGTAGGTCCCTTTTAAGGGATGTCAATATGAGATAGTATACTAAGTATGTAAGGCATGGAATACTATATATGAAGCAACAACTTCAAAAGAAACTATGCACTAGTGTGGAATAAGAGACCACCTTTGGATATAATTTGGAATCCTATACTTTATGTTCTTTATATTACTTTACCCTTACTGTATAATCTGTGCACATCATGTAATACAAAGGACCAGCTAATCAGTGGTAGAACTGTATCAGGATTGTCCCTGGCTAGGTTCTTCCTTAACCCCTCGGGCTACCACCCGTGATAGGATCGTCCCTGGCTAGGTGATTCTTCCACCCCTCGAGCTACCACCCATCAAAACAATATACTTAATCTTTCAATAACTTTTCAGATGATTCTTTGGGTGGTCAAAATATTGGAGCTTTAGGGTTGTATGTACAACATATGATGTATATATAACAATACAAGACAATATGACAACGAAGAGAGCATGTTACATACATAATAAAATGCGTATGAGGTGAAACAACTCGTGAACTTTATTTAGCAGCAAGAACTCATGTAACTTGGTATTCACGTGTATATGTTAATTTGAAAGTGACAATGCACGAGATCATATGAACATGTAAAAAAAATGTAAGGCATGATAATAGTTGTGTCAGAGTTGGCAACTACCTTTATCTATCAAGGAGGACTCTATGTTTCATGCCAAATGATACGAAAACAAGTAGCCTTACATACCTTGTTGTATGACCTCATTACTACCTTGGAGTGGCTGATTTATACTTAATTATTAATCTACAGTATATTAGGCAATAAGACTAATATTAGCAGTAACACAACACTTCTTGGCAGCCCAATATAATAAAACTAATACCCGGACTTCAAGCTTATAATTATCGCTTCAAAGACATTCCTTTAATTTTCTCACTTATAATCATATTTCCTAGAAACCATTCTTATTTACATGTTAAAAATACAACTTATTTCAGACCCTTAATAGTCCTCCAACATCCCACAAAGCATAACCCATAACAATTCTACAAAACCTACAAATGGACAGCATAACGTTACTCCCCTTCGCTACATTTCGACGTTGACAATTCCAAACCTGTTCCAACTCTAACTAAATTGTTACAACAACATTTACAAATACAAAAAGTGATAATAAAGTCTTAGAACATCATTTAAGAAGTCATGAAGGAAGTGACCCAATAGCCTTTCATCCAACAGCCCACAAACTCCAATCAACATTACACTTAAGATAGCACAATGAAACTCATTATTTAAATGAAACCAAAATCAGGGCATCAACCTTAGGGTAATATCAATAAATCAAACCATGTTAATAACATAAAATTCTCTTCATAATATAGTCCACAAACCATATAGGAGTCACCAAAACAAAAGGCAAGTGTGCAGTAATTTTCTGAACACATGCTGTCCAGAATTTCCAGCATAACATACTATCATATACTTCTTGATTTCTATGAAGAAACCTTGCTAAAAACATGACTATAATCACTTACCTATATCTTAAAAGTTGGGATCCTTCTTAAGAACCCTAAAATATCCTTTTGGCTGCTGCTCAAGGTCAAGAAACGTTGAGAGAAAACTTAGAGAGTAAAGCTGATTTTGTTTTTGCTGCAAGTGGAAAATGATTGTGGGAGCTGTTTTGACCACTTT
>JAOTQJ010010474.1:0-17967 GCA_025642045.1 Solanum sejunctum
GTTGGGTTCGCTGTTTGCAGGTGGGTTAGTCAGTAAAACAAAGGAAACTCTGTCAAAATTTTTGTGGAATTCCTTAGTTGTCGTAAGTAAAGATTCAGTATAAGTGGTTATCGCGGTGTCCTATCGGCACCATTCGCGGCCCCGGGGTTGGGTCGTGACATTTAGTGGTGGATCGAGTGTATCGATCCTGTCTTGTTTCTTTGTCTGGATATTATACTTGGGTAGATATGATTATTCTAGAGATGGTAGATTTTGATGTTATCTTAGGGAGGGACTGGCTGTCCCTATATCATGCTATTCTTGATTGCTATGCAAAAACGGTGACCTTAGCTATGCCTGGGGTACCAAAAATTAAGTGGAAGAGTGATAGTGGTTCTTATCCAAACAAAGTCATCTCTTACGTCCATGCTCAGAAACTGATTGATAGGGGGTGTATGTCTTACTTGGATTTCATTTGGGATACTAATGTTGATCCCCCTTATATGGAGTTTATTTCGGTAGTTCAAGAGCTTGTCGATGTGTTCCCCACTGACCTTCCAAGTGTTCCTCCCGATAGAGATATTGACTTTCCCATCTATACCCATATCAATTCCTCCGTATAGAATGGCTCCAGCTGAATTGAAAGAATTGAAGGAGCAGCTCCAAGACTTATTAAGTAAAGGATTCATTCGCCCTAGCATGTCACCTTGGGGTGCCCTAGTCTTGTTGTGAAAAAGAAAGACGGGTCTATGAGGATATGTATAGATTACAGGTAGTTAAATAAGGTAACTATCAAGAATAAGTACCGTCTTCCCTGTATTGATGACTTATTTGATCAGCTTCAGGGAGTGGTTGTGTTTTCTAAGATTATCTGGTTATCACCATTTGAGAATTAGACCATCAGATATTCCTTAGACAGCTTTTCGAACTCGTTATGGCCGCTATGAATTTTTGGTGGTGTCCTTTGGGTTGACTGACGCCCCTACAACGTTCATGGAGTTGATGAATAGAGTGTTCTATCCGTACTTAGATTCTTTTGTTATAGTATTCACCGATGTCATCTTTGTGTATTCCAAGACTGAGGCTGATCTTGTTAATCACTTAAGGATAGTGTTACAAAGGTTGAGGGAGGAAAAATTATATGCAAAATTCTCCAAGTATGAGCTTTGGCCTGATTCGGTGGTGTTCTTAAGGCATCTGGTGTTTAAAAAAGCAATCAAAGTAGACCCAGCTAAGGTTGAGGCAGTTAAAGTTTGGTCGAGGCCAACTTCAGCTACTGAGATTCATAGTTTTATGGGGTTAGCGGGGTATTATAGGCAGTTTATTCAGGGTTTTTCTTCCATTGCAGCTCCACTGACTAGATTAACTCAGAAGAATGTAGCCTTCCATTGGTCTGATGAGTACAAGTCGAGCTTCCAAAAGCTCAAAACGTTGTTGACTTCAGCTCCCATTTTGACGCTACCTGAGATAGGTGTGGATTTTACGGTGTATTGTGATGCTTCAGGAGTTAGATTAGGTGGTGTATTGATGCAAAAAAGAAACGTTATTGCCTATGTGTCTATACAGTTGAAGGTTAATGAGAAAAACTATCCTACTCATGACTTATAGTTGGCGGCTGTGGTTTTTCTGCTTAAGCTGTGGCATCACTATTCATACGGTGTACATTGCGAGGTCTTTACTAACCATAGGAGTCTTCAGTATATTTTTAGTCAAAAGGATCTAAATTTGAGGCAGCATAGGTGGATGGAGTTACTAAAGGACTATGATTTAACCATCCTATACCGTCAGGGGATGGCAAATATTATGGCTGACGCCTTGAGTAGAAAGACTTCTAGCATGGGGAGTCTAGCTACCATTCGGGTGGAGGAGCGACCTTTTGCCAGGGATGTTCAGCGTCTAGCGAATGTCCTAGTCTGGTTACAACTGTCTGATAAGGACGGTGTACTTGCTTTTCTTGAGCTTCATTCTTCCTTAATAGACCAAATTCGAGGACGTCAATTTAAGGATGAAAAGTTATGCCTCATCAAAGACAAAGTGACCAGAGGGGAGGCTGAGGAGGCAATGTTCTATCCTGATGGTGTTTTAAGGATTATAGGTCGAGTCTGTATGCCTAAGGTAGGCGATTTGATTAGACTGATTCTTGAGAAGGCTCACTGTACTTGTTACTCCATTCATCCAGGAACAATGAAGATGTATCATAACTTGAGTCAGCACTATTGGTGGTGCAGTATGAACAAGGATATCTCAGAGTTTGTGGCTAAGTATTTGACTTATCAATAGGTTAAGTGTGAGCACCAGTGGCCTGGAGGTAAGTTTCAGAGGCTGCCCATTCCTACATGGAAGTGGGAGCGGATTTCTATGGATTTTGTGGTGGGTTTGCCTACTACTGTTGGCGATTACAACTCTATCTGGGTAGTCATAGGTCAATTAACTAAGACTACCCATTTTATTCCAGTCAAGGTCAAGTATACAGTAGAGAAGTTAGCCAAGCTTTACATCAGTCAGATAGTTAGATTGCCTGGTGTGCCCATTTCTATCATTTTTGATCGGGGTTCACTTTTCACTTTATATTTTTGGAGGACCTTACAGCATGGTCTAGATACTCGGCTGGATATGAGTTATCCTTTCACCCTCAAATAGATGGATAGTCTGAGCGGACTATTCAGGTATTGGAGGATATGATTCGAGCGTGTGTAATTAATTTTGGTTATTGCTAGGATCAGTACTTGCCCTTAGCAGAGTTCGCCTACAATAATAGTTATCACTCTAGCATTCAGACGTCTCCATTCGAGGCATTGTACGGTAGGCGGTGTAGATCTCTGATTGGTTTGTTTGATTCTGCTAGGCCAGACTCATTAGATGCAAACTTTCTGAGAGATACTATGGAAAAGGTCCGTATGATTCAGGATAGATTAGTGACTGCTCAGAGTTGACAAAAGAGTTATGCAGATAGGAGGGTTCGAGCCCTGGAGTTTATGATAGGTGATCACGTTTGGCTCAGGGTATCACCCATGAAGGGTGTGATGCAGTTTGGAAAGAAGGAAAAGCTTAGCCCTCAATTTATTAGTCCATTTGAAATTTTGGAGAGAGTTGGAGAGGTAGCCTATAAACTATCCTTGCCATCTAGCTTATCATCTGTACATCCTGTATTTTATGTCTCTATGCTTCGAAAGTATGTGCTCAATAAGTCTCATATACTCTCATTTGATTCGGTGGCACTGAATCCAGACTTGTCGTTTGAGGAGAAGCCTATTGTTATTTTGGATAAACAGGTTCACAAGCTTAGAAATAAAGAGATTGCTTCTGTGAAGGTACAATGGATGAATCATCCAGTTAGAGAGATGACTTGAGAGACAGAGTCAGAAATGTGTGCTATATATCCTAATCTTTTCGAAACTCCAGGTACTTTATCTTACCTTGTGTTTGAGGACGAATATAATTTTTAATGGTTGATAATATAACGACCCCAAAATTTTATCTACTTGAGTTGGAATAGTGTAAGGAAATCTTTTAAAAAAAAGATTGTTATAGCATTTTAATATTTTATGATGGGTCTATTTTTAATATATTTTTTTCTCATTATTACTCCACTTAGAGCTAGTGGATAATCCCATTTGTTGTGATGGTCGACAACCTTTTTTCTAGTGGATATGGCACTTGCTTATAGTGCCTAATTATTATATTACTCAATTATGAGAAGTAGCCGTGCACACCTCTATATAAGGGGCTGAGCATTTTGCTTATTTAGTGCAAGCCAAACACATAGACGGGAGAAACAAGAGAGAGTCGTGAGAAACAATTCAGTGCTTAATATTATTTAAGAGTTTCTATTAGCTGAAGGGAGGTGCTTTATTGTGTAGAGCTTCGATAATTTTATTCTTGTAAGTTGCTTCTATTCACTAGATCTTTTATAATAAAATATTTTATATAAATAAGTTCATTTTCATGTACTTCTAAGTACTTTATTATAAAAATATTAATTATGATGAGTGATGAATTTATCCTGATGGATCAAAGTTAAGTTGAGGTGTAATTAGTGACAATTGTTCATAATTTATATATGTTGAATATAATATTATTCGTTAAGTTGTGAGAATTAGAATTATATTAACTGGGGGATTTAAGATTAAATCCTAGACAAGAAACTTTGAAAATTAATAACGAAAATTGGTTGGTCCTTGGGTTCTAGGTCAGGCATATAGTACTATAAGTTTTGTGAATTTTGAAATCTTATGGTGATAATTGATTTGACTAGATCATGGTGTTTCGGATTTCATTAGGAAGGGAAAGGCTCAAGTGCTTGATTGATTGTCTTTGGCAAAGGCAAGTGAATTTCATAACCTTTGTTAAGTATATAGAATCTTGTGCTTCTTGTGTGAGGTATTGAGAATGATTTACGTAGGCTTTGATTGAAATATTTTGAATTGGGTAATTATCCTATGTTGATATTTGACTTGTGAATTAGTGATGGAGGTTTATTATATATAAAATAGTGATTTTTTGTTATTGATATCGAGGTGATACTTACTTTTAGATGTGAATATTGTTAAGATTGTGATGGTATTGAGACTGAGGATATGACAACATTTATGGTATTGAGCTACCCATTCTTAATTTTTAGATATATGAATTTGTATGGGCATCTTGCTTATTTTATTTTCATGAACATGATTATTGTGCATTCTCTATGTGTTTACTGGATGATCCAAGAAAAGAAATGCAAAGCCGAAAGAAATGGTTTCGGCTAGTAAAAAAAGAATGAGAATTAAAGAGAATGTATTATGATTCGAGGGACGTGTCGCACATCGCGACGGATACTATGATTCGAGGGTCGTGTTGCACATCATGATGGATACTATGATTTGAGGGTCATGTCACATGCCACGACAGATACATGGTCCATGTGTGGGCCCTATGGGTTCTGACTGAGGCATGTTTATGATCAGTGGATGTGTATCACTAGGACAGACATGCATCATTCTACGTAACATTACATTGCATTGCATTACATCTTATTATCATTTATAAACGTGTGAGTGCCTTGTGAAACTTGGGATAGATGTACTTGATCCCTGGTGTTGTTGATATATAATAGTTGCTATAGTTATTGAGCTTTCTGCTATGTACATTGTGAACTGTTATGCTGGACTGATTTTATGTAGGTTGTAGTTGTGGGGGTTTGATTAGAGTGTTGGGGGTACCAATGTTTCTATATTACTTAATTTTGTGTTTATCAGTTCACTTGCTAAGTACCGTGTGTTTGGTACTCACCTCCCCTTGCTACAACAAATTTTGTAGGTTGCAAGCCCCAATCGTCGTGATATACTCTACTTTCCTTGTCTGAGGCTTCCTGTGGAGATTATGAGAGGTAGTTGTTTGCCATTCCAACGGACTCCTTACTCCTATTTTATGATTTTATTCTATTTTAGAGATAATATCATCTGATATTTGCATTCCTTTTGAATTTATTGTAATATATTAGAAGCTTGTGCACGTGACAACTAGGTTTGGGGGGATTTTCATTAAGTTGACTTATCATCCGCAATTAAACTTTCAGTTTTATTATGATTCTGCAATTTAATGTTATAGTGAGTTTGTAAGCTGACTTGTCTTAGTGGGTTAAGGCTAGTGCCATCACGCCCAACTTTTGGGTCGTGACACTTAAACTCTTGAAATAGGTAAAACTTGATGAGACTTTAAAACCTCAATTGGATTATTGAACTCCAACAAATTTTTTTGAAAATGTTGATACTGAATGGAGGATTTAATGATGAATTGAGAGAATTTTGAGAGTGTTTATGAGGAATTAGGCATGGAATGGTTGAAAAGATAAAGGATTCCAGTTTAAATGGGCATAATTACCCAAATGCCCTTGAGTGAAATGGAAAAATAAAGGAAACTTTTGTACCGGTCTGCGCCCTAGGGGCGACGCAGACTAATCGCGGGGGCTCAAATTACACTGGTCTAGTACCCAAGCCACCACGCGGCAGGGTCTCGGACCCTCACTACTTCTGGTCCCTATTGTGAAAATTATTTTTCCCTATCGGTCATCTAAAAATTGAGAACCACTCTTTTCCTACTCAATTTAGCCCCCTGAACAAGAATATAATATTGAATTTTTGAAATCATGCACGAGTTTTGAGATATTCGAGAATTACACTATAGGTTGAAGCATATAAAAGGTGTTACAATATCTCCCCCTTAGGAACATTCGTCCCTATATGTAAAGAAAATATATGTAAAAGGAGTAATTAAGAAACTTTCAGCCCGACACGGATGCAAAAAATGCACTTAAACATCATTTTCAAAAAGTTTCAAACATATACGTCAAAAATCACCAAAGCTTGTTATCATGAACATGTATGCATGCAAAAATGACATGAAGGCTGAAAATTAAGACTTGTAAGCATAGATAGGACTTAAATTGTTACCTTCGGCTTGAGTAGATTGAAAGAGGTATGGATATCGCTTCTTCATATTTGCTTCGATTTCTCAAGTGGCACTTTCAACTTGATGATTCCTCCCAAGGACTTTGACGGATGCCACTTCTTTGTTTCTTAACCTTTTTTTACCTATCCAACATTTCCATCAGGACCTCCTCATAGGTCAAGTTATCCTCCACAACCCCTACAACCTCTAAGATACTATAGCACTTGGGTCACCAACACATTTCCTCAACATAGACACATGAAAGACCGGATGAACCATACTTATATCTGTAGGCAACTCCAATTCATAGGCAAACCTTCCAATCTTTATAAAAAATTTATAGGGTCCTACAAATCTTGGGCTTAATTTCTCTTTCTTGCCAAACCGGACCACATCCTTCATGGATGAGACTTTCAAATATACCCAATCATCAACATTAAACTCAAGGTCCCTCCTTCTCACATCGACGTAGGACTTTCGCCTACTTTGAGCCGTCTTCAATCTCTCCCTTAATAACCTCACCTTTTTCAAAGCTTCCATAACCAAATCAGGGCCTAACAAAGTCATGTCCCCCATATCAAACCACCCAATATGGGATCTACAATGCCTACCATAAAAAACTTTAAAGGGATCTATGCCAATGCTAGAGTGGTAGCTATTTTTGTAAGCAAATTTAATAAGTGGAAGATATTCATCCCAATTACCTTTGAATTCCAAAACACAAGCCCTAAGCATGTCCTCAAGAATTTGAATTGTCCTTTCGGCTTAGCAATCCATTTGAGGATGAAAAGTCATGCTAAGCTTGACCTTGGTACCAAGACCCTTTTGAAAGGATCTCCAAAAATGAGAAGTGAATTGGGCACTACGATCCAAAATAATAGAAAACAATACTCCATACAACTTAACCAACTCATGAATATATGACTTGGTATAATCCTCGGCACCGTAAGTTATTTTAACAGGTAGAAAGTGAGCCAATTTGGTCATCCATTAACGATAATCCAAATAGAATCAAAGTATTTTCTAGTCTTTGGCAACCCAATCACAAAATCCATGTTAATCTTTTCCCACTTTCTAGTAGGAATCTCTATGTCTTGTGCTAGGTCACCCGGCCTTGATGTTTGGCTTTGACTTGTTTGAAATTGTGACAAACGGCTATAAACTCGGTAATATCTCTTTTCATACCACCCCACCAATAAATTTCTCTCAAGTCTCTATACATTTTTGTGGAACTAGGGTGAATACAGTAGGACGAATTATGTGGCTCCTTCAAAATCAAATCCCTCAACCCATCAACATTATACATACATAGCCTATTTTGGTACCTAAGGAAACTATCTCCTCCTTGGAAGAAAACCTCTACTCTACCATCCTTCACCAAATCTTTCAATTCTAATAAGGTGGGGTCAAGGTCTTGTTTGGACTTGACCTCTTCAATCAAAGAAGATTTGGAACCATCAATAACCACCACACCTCCATTTTCCACTTCATCTAACCTAACTCCCAGGCTAGCTAACCGATGAACTTCTCTAGCGACCTCCTTATTACTATCATCAATATGATCTACACTCCCCATAGACACTCTACTTAGAGCATCAGCCACAACATTAGCCTTGCCAGGATGATAGTGCATACTCATGTGATAATCCTTAAGGAGTTCTAACCGCCTTCTTTGTCTCAAATTAAGATTCCTTTGTGTGAACACATATTTGAGACTCTTGTGGTCAGTGAACACATCTACATGAACCCTATACAAATAATGACGCTATATCTTCAAAGCAAACACCACGGCTACTAATTCAAGATCATAGGTGGCATAATGACCCTCATGCACTTTTAGTTGCCGAGAAATATATGTTATAACCTTGCCATTTTACATCAATACACACAACCAAACTAATTCTTGAGGCATCACAATAAACCACAAACCGATCTAGCCTTTTCGGTAAAGCCAAAATAGGAGTGGAGACAAGCTTGGTTTTTCAAAGTTTGAAAACTTTTTTCACATTCATCGGTCCACAAAAATTTTGTCTTCTTTTGTGTCAATTTTTCATAGGGGAAGAAATCGAAGAGAAACCATTCATAAATCTCCAGTAGTATCCACCAAACCTAAGAAATTCCTAATATATGTTGGAATTAAGGGCCTAGGCCAATTTCTTATCACTTCTATCTTCTTAGGATTCACTTTAATTCCATCACCCGACACCTCATGCCCTAGAAATGCAATCTCCTTCAACCAAAATTTGCATTTATCAAATTCAGCAAATAACTTCACATCCCTCAAAATTTGCAACACCATCCTCAAATAATCCATATGCTCTTCTTTACTCCAGGAATAAATCGGTATGTCATGTATGATGACTATCACAAAAATGTCAAGGTAGGTTTTGAAGATCCTATTCATGAGATCCATAAATATTGTCAATATATTTGTCAAGACAAATGACATTACCACAAGTTCAAAGTTCCCATACCTAGTCTAGAAAGCTATTATGGGAATATCACACTCCCCCACCCTAACTTGGTGGTATCCGAACCAAAGATCAATCTTAGAAAAATGACTAGAGCCTTGTAATTGATCAAATAGCTCATCTATATGTGGTGGAGGGTACTTGTTCTTTATAGTGACCTTATTGAGTTATCGATAGTTGATGCACATTCAAAGTGAGCCATATTTCTTTCTTACAAACGACACTGTGCATCTCAAGGTGACTTGTTAGGCCTTATGAAATGTTTCTCCAATAAATCGCTCATTTGATCCTTTAACTCCACAGGGGCCATATGGTAAAGGGGAATAGAAATAGGTTTTATATCAGAAAGGAGGTTTATACTTAAGTCTATTTTTCTTTCAGGAGGAATACCGGGAAGCTTATTGGGAAAGATATTAAGAAATGCATTGACCACCGGAACCAACTTAATAGGAGGGACTTTAGACTCAACATCCCTAACCCTCACAAGATAGTAAATGCAACCCTTAGAAGTCAATTTTCGAGCCTGAAGACAATAGATGACCTACCTTTAACTCCCAATTTACTACCTTCCCACTCAAGGACGGGTTCATTAGGAAATTGAAACTTAGCCTTATGAGTTCTACAATCAATGGAAGTATGATATGCATGTAACCAATCTATCACAATAATAATGTCAAAATCCACTATGTCAAGTTCAACAAAATAACAAGGTACGACTTTATGCAATATAGACATGGAACAACTCCTATAGACTTTTCTAGCAGGAATGGACTCACCAACGGGGGTAGGCCCGTCATACACACAACAATTCGAAGCACACATGAAGCTTATTGGCAACAAAATGAGTAATTAAGGAAAATATGGCACTCGAATCTAATAAAGTATACACATCACACTCAAAAGCCTTTAACATACACGCAACAACATCGGGTACCTCATCTACTCCTTGTCTTCCTTGGAGAGCATAAAACCAATTTTGACGTGGAGCACCCCCTTGTTGGCCTTCCTTTGCCCTTTGACCTATATGAGCACCTTGGCTTTGAGGACGTCCATCCTTACCCTTGCTTTGAGCATAGGGACAATCAACAATCTTGTAGCCTACTTTTCCATACCTATAGTAAGCATTACAATCCCTTAATCATGGTCCACCATGATTGCTTCCGCACTTTTGACACCTTAGGAGAGTCATGCCACTCACCTTGAAACCTTGGGTTAGGCACCCCATCATTACCAAACATTTTGCTTGGAGTATTGGAGGACCCTTGACCTTGGAATTTTATGATCTTGTTGGAAATGACCACATTTAGCACCTTGAAAGCCACCATCAAATGAGCCCTCTTGGACTCTCCACTCCTCCTCTTCCTAAGTCTTCTCCCCTTTAATTGTTCGGCATAGGTCATGAGCTGAGACAAATCCATGTTACCCACAAGCATAGCAGTGCGATATTCTTCATTCATCAAGTCGGACACCCCCGACATGAACTTGTTCATTACCCTAGAATCGGTAACCAAGTAAGGAACATACTTTGAGAGCTTGTTGAATTTGAGAAAATACTCTCTCACATTCATGGAGCCTTGTTTGAGATTCATGATTTTCATTATCTTTTCCTCTCTCAATTCAATAGGGAAGAATCGATTGAGGAACGTGACCTTAAATTACTCTCATGGAATAGGATCATTGTTCCCTCTCTCAAGCTTCGATTGAGCAAACCAAATTTATGCAACTCCATTAAGTTGGTAGGCCACAAGTTCTACCTTTTCCTTCGAACTCACCCCATAATAGCAAGCAACTTATATATCTCATCAATGAACTCTTGGGGATCTTCCTCTGCTTTGGAACCATGAAAATCTGGAGGGTTCATCCTTATAAAGTCCCTCATCCTTGAGGTCGGAGCAGGATCATGAGGATCTTGGGCTCCTTTGGTTCAATTGTGTAGTCACGACATGTGGCAACATGGTAATGGTATTCCAAAATTCGACATATGTAACCCCTCCTTGGGGAGCTTGATGAGTCAAACCCTCCTTGGGTGTGCAAGCCCTCCGTGGTCTTCCTCTTGGTAATGACATAATCTAAAAGAGCAAAAGAGTGACCGTTAAGGAAGGAAGCCTTATTTTCAAACCTAAAGCATGACATAGATCATGAAGAAATGAACTTATTTCCTAAAATGCCTCATAGCCTCCTATTCATAGTTGTGGCTCACTTCACAACCATGAATAAGACTTTACTTGATGTAGTATATTGGATTTTTGAGGACCACTAATAACCTAATGCTCTAATACCAAGCTTGTCATGACCCAAGCCTAGGGCCTAGATATGACATGGCGAATGGAGAACTCGAAGGGACCCCAAACAAGACTCTTAGCATATCATTCACACATCCTTGGTTGAGGAAGTAAAATAAGGCAATAAACATGTAACAATAAAGTCTAAGGGACACGAGACTTAGGAATTCCATCCTATTAGCATAAAAGAGCATAGACAAAAATAATGGACTAAGGGAAGTCTTTTATAATAACTAGGCAAAAAAGGAGTTAAGATCAATACATGCTATCCATATCCAACAACACCTCTACTTTAGATGGAGCAAGGACCAAAAGATCTCCCGGGCATACCCTCAAAGATAAGTATTCAAAACTATTAGAGAAGTCTTAGCGAATCATGGTAGTAAGATAGATATTGTCCTTAGAATTGAGGACTCACCCAAAGCTAACTTCAAATGATCTGGCTAGTCATGTGGAGGAGGAGGATCAATAGGAGCTCCAATACCTACATGGTGAGTTCATATAGGCAAAAAAGTGTATGTTAGTACTTGGAATGTACTAAGTATGCGGGGTGCAATGCAACAACGACATGATCCATAATATTTAAGATGCATAATCATAAGCAATAAATATAGGCTCAATATGAAACATGTAATCAATACTTGAGTTAAACATGCATGTAGATAATCAACTTGCATAACGTAACATACATATGTGGGAGGAGACCTTAACCGGCATATAAGACTAAGCGAGCTACTACTTGGAATCTCAATGCATGTCTCCCCACCGGAGAAGGAGTGGTCTACTTGCAAAAGTAAACCAAACTTGATCCCACATTGTGGGTAACTTGTCCTAAATGGATCCACTTGTAAAGGCAATCTAGGGAAATAATATAAACCTATGGTGGCATATAATTAAGATACCAAGACTTTATATAAGGACCCCTTGATTTGAGACCCCACCTTAAGCCTCAATCGGTGCTAAATCTAATCCCACGGAATACTTGAAATAATCATAAGTTTGATCAGAACATGAACAACTTGTAAAAATATGATAACATGGAATAAGTAGCTCATTCACATACTTGACTCCTACATGGTCATATAACCTTATACTAGAGGGTAAAAACAATACATAGTCTTGACCCCTTCTAGTAAGCATTGCATTTCACATGAGATTGTAACATGCTTGACCCCTACTAGTGACCTATAGTTTGTACATAAAGGTAATTAGATATCATGCTTGTCCCCTTATAGAGACATTATTCACTCACAAGAGGGTAGAAATATAGAATAAAGGTTCAACATATCACTTGTAAATCATACAAACCTTTCATGAGTTTAATACATGTTTGGGAGCTACCCATAACTTATCATATCCTGCTTAACTTGCAAATCATGCAATAATCTTTCATCAATATAAGAATCCTTGTCATGAAAATCTAGTCAAACATGGTGGGTATATGCACATATGCTTGAAGTTGTGCATTTCAAGAGTAGAGAACATGAGTAGAGTAAAATATAGTCATTTAGATATCATTTAAAGCAACCCACCAACATTGTAGTAAAACTCTCATTTTGGGTATCATGAAAACCATTCAAAAATCCATAATCCTTCCAAGTCTTTCAAGATATCATAGTATACAAAGCTTCAATATCATAAACATAATATAATATCATTTCTTGATAGAAGCTCATGCAACTATAGTCCAATATTCAATAATTTTCTAATATATTTCATGCATAGGAGTAATAATAGAAAATACCCATAAAAAATTCAATCTTAAAACCATGAAATCTCATCAAAAGGAGAGGGTTAGGCCCCATGGGTGAAAGTACCCATGGATAAAGACCCACATACCTTAAACTCTTGAAATAGGTACAGGAAACTTGATGAGACTTTGAGGACCTCACTTGGGTTCTTTAATTCCAATAAAAGGTTTTGAAAATCTTGAGATTGAATGGAGGATTTAATGATGAATTGGGAGAATTTTGAGATTGTTTACAAGGGATTCATGGAATGGAATGGTTGAAAAAAATGAAGGATTCCCATTTGAATGGGCATTGGGTTATTACCCAAATGCCCTTGAGCAAAATAGAAAAATAAATGAAAAGTTTGTACTGGTCCACTCCCTAGGCGAGACACGGACCAATCATGGTGGATCAAATTACACTAGTTTGTGCCCAAGCCATGCTGTATCTGGGTTGCAGACCCTCACTGCTTCTGGTCCTTGTTGCATAAATTATTTTTCACTATGCATCATCTAAAAATCGAGGACCAACCTTTTCCTACATAATTTTGCCTCTTGAATAAGAATATGAAGTTGGATTTTCAAAATCATGTACGAATTTTGAGATATTCAAAAATTACACTATAGGTCATTTTCGAAATACATGAGGGGTGTTACATTCATCTTGGGGTAGGGAACAAAAATATAGGCAACTCTTTTCATTAAAGATGTTCACACATGGAACGAATCTTTTGAACTCAATCAAAGCTACTACATTATAAATGGAAAGTTAAATAGTGCTAATCCAAATTTTCTATCTATGCATAAGGACTTCAAAGTAGTGTTCAACAACCTTATAGAGGTCACACAGTGTGAAAGCCAATTGAATACTCTACAATTTTCAAATGGTTTTATTTCCTTTGACGAAGACGAAAGGATTACTTGTGGGACTTTCTTTGATAAATTTTTGTAAATATTTATTTGGTATCATTCACAAAAGTACACTTGTATATAACAATATAAATTCCCTATATATCTTGTGTGTATTTTAATAAAAGTAAAATCACTAAATGGAGAAGGATGAAGCAAAAGGCGAGAAGTAATAGTTTCACACAAAGTGTAAGCTCATACTTACTTTGCATCTGTGATATACACAGTTTCACATGAATAAACTTTACCCATAAAGATACTCAAATTTTCATACATAGATATAAATATTTTAACTTTATGGAGAGATTTTTCTGAAATAGACGGAGAATTATTAGCGAGCCTTGAAATTATCAAAAGGTGTTTGCCTTCTGTGATGTTAAATACTCTATGTATCAAGCTATAAATTCTCAAAATTATATATTTGAATACTGTTTTAGACTATGTAAAGGCATTACTAAATTTATTAATCCTTTCCAAATTGAAAATTCCATTCTTTCCACGACTCCGATCAGTAGTTTGTTAATCAGCCCACCATTTTAAAAGGCTAACAATCTCTAATAATAGTATAAATACAACATCTTATCTTTCACTTAATAATAACCTTCACATATACATATATTTATACTTTTTTTTTGTGAATTACAGGCATGATGGCATGAAAGTGGAAAAATATCAATATAAATTATTGCTAATAAAGTAATGCGAACAATCCGAAAAGTGAAAATTGGAGATATTTTAAACAGTTGGCTTGCTAATATAAAGGTACCTTCCACTCTTAATATATTAATGAGTAATAAATTTATATGTATAACATGCAACAAAATGATTGTGCATATTTTTATATAGGTCATACATGTACTATAAGTTTATTGCTAAGGTACCTGGCATTAACATTAATCATGAGCCGTGATATTATGCCTGCTAGAAATGCTATAGGCGAGTGAATATTGCAAGTTGTGCCTATTGTAGGAGTGAATATATTGATTATGAGGAGAGGTAAAACACATAAAGAATTAACAAAAAGTTTACCTACTACAACTAACAAATGAAGAGTTAATGATTACATCTCTGAATGTATTCCAGATATAGGTTAAACATTGATGTCATTACTAAGAAATAATATCTAAGTATTACATTGTTTGATGAAGCAGAATACTTCTTTGGTTGTGACGTGAAAAAGTATGTTCAATCGATATCTGAAAAGGTAAATCAATTAGTACATTAAAGAACGACCAATCTAAACAACTTAACCTTATGCTTATTGAATATTTATATTAATGTATATTATTATTTTTTTCATAGAAAAAAAAATTTGTGTACTATCGCAAGATGGTATTGAGGAAGGACAAAGAATTCAGTATCTTTGTGAAGATTGATCGTAATTTTTCAAAGACAGGTTCAAAGATGAATTTGATATCAGTGAAAATACATGAGGTTTAAAAAAAAATTGCAACTGATAATAACCCCCACTAAAAATCAAAGAAGCCAAAGGACAAAGAATACAAAAGCAAAAAACGCGAAGCAATATGAGTTTGAAAACATGAAAGTGATAGGTATGGAGAAAAATCATGTTGAAAAAATTAGAAGTGTTATTGAGATTGATATTCTAACCTTGAGAATAACACGGACAACAAAGAGGGCCAAGAAACTCAAAGATACCATTATAGAGGAACCTTTGATTATTGATAAAATGAGTCAAATAGTTGTAGAGACACAGATGTTGCAAAATAAAATAGCTTTGCTAATAGTGAGGATGAGATTCAGATAATTAATCATGAAGCAGAAGGACTAAGAAGATCAAATCCAAGAGTGTAGATCAACCTCTAATGATTTTCAATAAGATTAAAGTGAAAAAAAGATTAATATAAAATTTATAGAACAATTCGCTATGGTCAATTCCCTTTAATATCTCTCTAATACTAATATTAATAAGTTATTTATAGTTCTAAATTATCAACTTCAACTAATATCACTTTATTATTAACTTTCTTTCTCGTGTGTGAATGAATTTGATTTAGTAATTTAATAAATAATCAACATATTTACATTATTTTTTCAGATAGATCAACTATACTCTTCTGTGGAAATATATACTTCATACAGTTGAAAAAGATAGCAATGCATCCTACACTATAGGTATTTATTAAATCGATATGTTATAGTACTTATTCAGTACCTGTATATGAAAAATAGAACATTATAGAAGGTAATAACTGATATTAATCATTTAACTATGTTCTAGATCATGGATTGCTTATACACGTTGGGGATAGAGAAGTCAAGTCAATGATCTTAATTTAACTCCACAGTTCATGAAATTGATGACCAATCAATATCGGGTTATATCGCATATATTGACAACTTATTATTCATCAAAATAAAATTTAATAGTTGGACTCAAATAATATTGCAGGTGATGAAAGAAAAGGAATTGCTTCTACCAGTATAGATGATCACCATGACACTCATCCAAGACACGATGTAATCCATACAGATAACAACTCACATATTCATATACATCAAATGCACATACCTAATTATTGGAGGGTCAATATATTGACATGCATATCTAAGTATTACATAGTTTATCTAAATATATTAATTTTTATTTTTATTATAGAGAAAATTCAATTGCATAGCGCATTGCGAAGGGTCAATAAATATATATCAGCAAATCCAACAATAGCAAATTTACAAGGTCAACAACTACGTTTGGAGAAGCAACCTAAGATAAATTATTTTTTCAGAGCATTATCCAAAGAATCAGAAGATAGAGGTAAACTAAAGAAGAAACTATATCCTGAATTGGGCAACAGGATATCAGAAGTGAACGAAGAAATCTTGTTAGATAGAATTGCAAGGAACATCAAACAAATAATGGAGAAAAATTCATATGCATAAATCTTTCGCCAACTAAAAGATCACTTCACTATCTATAATTTTTAACTTTGAATTGTTGTAAAATATGTCCTTGGATCAATGTATAACACACCCTCAGTAGATCAAGTGGTAGCAATTTGAATAGATGAAAACAATCCAAATATCCTTTTTGATGAAAAGATTATTATTCACGAACATCCAGGATACTATGGTTATTATGACCCCTTACAATATCTTATGATCTTTCCAAGAGGAGAAGGTGGATGGTATCAACAAATACCAAAACAAAATGAAAAATACCATCACACAAGAAGCAGTCACACTATAAGTATCACAAATAGTATTCCAACATTTACATCAGGATGCAATATTTGCCAACAAGGATCGAGGTAACATGTTTCGCCTATAGAGATTGTTTATTACTATATACTATTTTGCACTTACTAAATAGGTTTAGCTAATAAAATGTCAACTTGATGCTTTTATTGGATTAATATTTATATTATACTTTAAAATTGATTGATAATTATAAAAATGTATCATTGATCAATTCCTATATTAAACTTTATAGCTAGAGATTTGAACCAATTACGTACAAAAATATCCACACATGAAAGGCTACTTTCTAACTAGTCAATCTATAAAATTTCAATAGGTCAGTTTATAAGGTGGTATAAAATATGGTATTACAGAGGAGTCTCACAAGTTAAAGATTTAACATCCTATTTTTCTGTATCCCAATATGACTTCCAATAGTGTTAATACTTTTAAATTTTTGAAACAATTTATCTATATCATCAATGATTATCTTTTATATTAAACACAAATATAGAGAAAAGTCAATACTAATACATTGAAAAATATGGAATAAAATATATTTTATCAAATTCATAGACAATAAGACATATTTAAAAAAATAAAATGATTTCTAACACTTATCGATGTTTGTAGCGAATCAAAAGGAGTTATCTCTTACAGAGAGTACTATTGTTATAAGCTGAAAGTATGAGAATCGGAGACGTCAATATTGCTGCTCTCTGAAAGATTACTAAAATAATTTATGATTGATATGTACTTAAAATTGAAACAAGGTTGGAATATTTCAGAAAAGAACAATTAAACTTTAGAAGAGAGGTTTATCAAGGTGTTAGGACCCGCAACTTAATTTAAACCCCAAAAGTCTTTAATTGGTTCGATTTAATAAAGTTTGAGACCGAATACAACATTCCTTCTAAGTTTGGTCCTTAAGAATAAAATTGATGTGGGGTCAAGGTGTGTGTGAGCTTTT
>JAOTQJ010010502.1:0-17965 GCA_025642045.1 Solanum sejunctum
AGCGGCTGTTTCCAGATAACCCATGAGGAGCGTCGAAAGTTGCATTGACTAACTGCTACTTCACAAATGAAAGAAGCACATACAATTTAAAGAGCCATTTTGCTTTATTCCATCATACTCCAAAGCCAAAAAAAAGTCAATCTTTGACTCCATCCGAGATTGATGTAAAAATGAAAGGTGTGGTATGTTTTGGTAAAAAAGGGAAATTGAGTCCAAGGTATGTTAGCCCTCAAGAAGTGATAAATAGGGTTGGCAAGGTAGCTTATGATTTGAAGTTGTCTAGTGAAATAAATTTGGTTCATCGGGTGATCCATGTCTCTATGTTGAGAAAATGTGTCGGTGATCCTAATGTCATTATGCCTCTTGATGTTGTGGGTGTTATTGATGATAACTTAACTTATGAGAAGGTTCCAGTTCAGATCTTGGATAGGCAAGTAGAAAGATCGATAAACAAGGGGGTGCATCCATTAAGGTCCTTTGGAGGAACCAACAAGTTGAAAATACTACATGGGAGGCCAAAGCGGACATGAAAAAGTAGTATGCTCATCTTTTCCGCTCTACTTAAGCCTAACATACTAGTACTAAGTCCCATATGTGATTTCAAATCTTACATGTCAGCCCCTATGTCATTCATATGCATTCATTTTTAAGTGGATAAACTTATGATGATTTTACACTTATGTTAAGAATTTGAAAATAGTGTTTTAGATGTTATGTTTCATTCTTGTCAGGGGTGATTTGTGCATGATCACTCATCTTGTACGTCTCTTTTACATTCGGGGACAAATGTTCCTGGGGGGGGGAGATTTTGAAACGACCCCAAAAAGTGCCCAAAAAGTGCCTTAGAATGCCCAAAATTTTAATTTTTGCATATCTTAAAATCCATGGGCAATATCGAATATCAGACTCCATATTCTTGTCCACGGGGTCATAATTAGGGGGAAAAGGGTCTAACCCTGATTTTAGAGCAAATTACAATTTTAAATATAAAAAAAATCAATTTCTAAAGGTGGTCCGTGATAGCTCCGCGACTTGCCTCTATCGCGGAGCAGTGTTAATTTTGCCCAGTTTTGTTGTCTTGGTCCAAGATTTTTATGCCTTGGACCTAAGTGTTCTCAAATGTATTTTTACCTATACTTAGTCTTATTTCACTCTCGTATCATGTTAAATATTTCCTAATGCTCACTCAAAACCCTTATCCCAAGCTAAGGATTATCTTCAAGCTTCAAGCCTCCATTTTTAATCTTCACCAAGAACTTCTCCAAAGCTAAAGTAAGTGGTATTGAACCATTGGGTCCTTCCACCCATGGTGCCTAAATCCTCTTTTTACTAAAATTGTATGATTTAACATGGATTTTGCATGTAGGTCTTGTATATTGAGGAATTTACTGCACACTAATTTATGTTCTTGAATATATGGTTGTTTTAGCATGTTTTGAGCTCTAGATCTTGGATCTAATGTTGGATTTGATGAAGGATTTTGAATGTCTTGGGGGTATTGTAAGGTGTTGATTGATGGTTTTACGACAGATTTTCTTGCATGATTTCATCTCCAAATTGCATTGTCTTTTACCCCCATTACACCCCCCCAAGGTGTTTGATAAAATGTTCGATTATGGTTTCATGAGAAAATAAAGGTTCAAAGAATGAGATATGATATGAATGCTGTCATGATGATAAAATGATCTTATGTATACAATTATTCGTATATGAAGTACTAAACTAGAGCATATGACAAATCCTATATAGAGCATTGCATTAGATCATACTCGATCCAAGGGGACAAGATCCCGGGTAACCATGTTGGGGGTTTATACCCATCAACCATGTGAGGGGTTTATACTTTGTCACTATGTTAACAAGGTGTTATTATCATCAACTATGTGAGGGGTTTATGCCACACAACCACCAAGGGGTTTACGGCTTGAATAAGTAGCTTGGTCTCTTCTGCATATGTGATATCCGAAATGAGCATGAGCTACTTTAGCATGTTTTACTTATGCATTGAACATATATGTTAGATTGTTATACTATGCCTATTGTATAATGTATGCATTTTAAGTATGATGGATGTTGCATTGCATCCCACTACTTATTACATTCAAATGTACTAATGCATATTCTTGCCTACATAATATCACCATGTAGGAACTAGTGCTCAAGTTGATCCTCCTCCTCCTTCATGTAGCTAGATCAGTTCTACTCAAAGCTAGTTGGTGAGTCCTCCACTTTGGAACCGTAGTCTATGTAGCTATTATCTATGTATTGAGACACTTTCTTATGTTCTATTTTGACTATGAGGGTGAGCCCAGTTACTTTGTCTTGGCCCCCACTCTATCTATGTATTTAGAGGTGTTTGTTGGCCAAGTTATGTATCTATGTTATGAGCTATATCTCTTTGGCCTTTTTGATGATGTTTTGCAAGCTATCCCTTAGCTCCCCTTTTCCCCTTCATCTTATTTTATGTCGTCTACATGTTTCTGCAACGAATGATGTATAATGATAAGTTAAGAGGCTTGATTGGGGTTCCTCATTTGCTGTATCACGTCTAGGCCCTATGCTTGGGTCATGACATCTTTACATCTAATATATTCTATATAAACATGTTTTACCTAAAACATCATACACACATGACGTATTGTTATTATGCTATCTATTGATTATCATTATGCATTTTGCTTATGTTGCCTATATCTTGTTGTATTACATCCTACATACCTAGTACATTCCAATATACTAACGCATACTCTATGCCTACATAATGTCATCTTCCTCCTCCATGTGGCTAGTATGATTTCTCTGAAAGCAAGTTGGTGAGTCCTCAACTCCGAGAAAATATGTCTCTTGATCTTAATGCTATGTATTTTTTATTTTCTCTATGTTGGAAGCTTATGATTATGAGGGTGAGCCCAGAGATTTTTGTGGCTCCCACTCCAATCTATGTAGTAGAGGTGTTATTGGAACCTTATGATGTATTAATTTTATACTCTATTGGCTTGTTATGTTTCTATGGTATTAAAGTTGTTCCGTAGCCCCGTTTATCCCTATTTACTATCTCTTGTTGTTGTTCAAATTCTTCCGTGACCAAATATGTGTAATGATATGATAAAAAGGCTTGTTTCAAGTTCCTTCGGGTTCCCCATTGATTGTGTCACGTCTAAACACTACGCTTGAGTTGTAAAATTTTGCTTGAAAGCACCTAATTTATTTTGTTTTCCATGGAAGCATGATTTGCATAACCAATGCCCCAAGTAAATGTTTATTAAAATATATTTTTATGTATATGGGATTCCTTTGAATGAAAATAAATGTTTCTAGAAGGTTTCCTCACCCCACATGATGGATTCTTTATACGATAAGGATAATACTAGCATACTTAAATCACTAAATGTTCTTAATGAGCTACTCTATATGCAAGTAATCATGATAAGTTTTTCACAATGGTTATTGTTGAAATTATGAACAAATGACAAGTATATTTTGTAATGTTTGTTTGTTGGGACTTAACTTTGGTGCGAATGAGGCTTGAGGTAGGGGACTATCACTAAGGGTCATTATATAAGGCCTTTAATCTCATAACTATGAGCCACCGTAGGAAATTATGATTACCCTTATAGTTTGCTGGTGGATCCATGTAACTCATGACACGCACAATGTGGTGTAGAGATCTACGTTGGACTCCTCTTTCTTTAGTATAGAAGAAATATCACGATTCTATATTATAGCTTGCATGGATTTATTGTTGGTTATGGTCCCTTCCTACATATGTATAATAATTAAAGTTATTACTTGCCTTACTCATTCATGCACTTATTATGTTCTTAGTTTATAAATGATATAAATGCTTTATTTAATTTCAGTACATGCTCATTTACTTAGTATATTTCATAATACTAACATGTATTTTGCCGACATGATATCAACATGTATGGTCCGCTGATCCTCCGCCTCCTCATACTCGTGGTTGACTTGTGGATTGAAGACTTTTCTTCAATGATGAGTCCTCTAGTTCGTGAATAATAGACATACTATCTAGCCTTTACTTTAAGACTGTGACATGTCGTTCCACTTTATGAATATTTAACGGTGAGCTTCGGACATGTCTAAGCCCCTATACTATTTATGACTTTAAGGTATTGTTGGATATATGAGCATGTATCTATTTACTATGAATCTAGTTCTTATGTTTATGTTGATTATCCCTTAGACCCTGTCTATTAGGTTTTGCTTATCTTATAGTCAATTATGATGATGTGCTTAATAAAGGCTATAAGGCTTGTTTGAGGTACCTTCATGTTCCTCATTTGCCATGTCACGTATACGCCCTAGGCTTGATCTTGACAAGATTGGTATCAGAGCACTAGGTGATTTCGCCTAAACTACACCTCTTTTTAAAGATATAAGAAGTTGTGAAAATATATAACTTAACCGAGGTTAGGATTGATCCCATAGGGAATATAGTCTAGATCTGGAGTAGTTATGAGCAAGTCGAATGAATTAACCTACTTATCTACGGAAAGGGGTGTCCTAATTGCAGTAAATACACCTATACTAGAAAAACACATTGTGAAACCATTGCGAGAAGTAACTAGGGTATTGTGCTCCACATGCATTCCTCACTTAGTATCACCAGATAGTAGTAATCTTTTCTAGTGTGTAGCATGAAAAATTGGTAAGTTACGTTTACCAAATCCTTTGATCCTGGAGAGAGGTAAATTTCACTACGTGATTTGATCCATCCCCACAATGTGACATTACTAACCCTTACCCTTTGTTCCTGTACAACCTCCCTTTGATATAGTTTAGTTGATTAGATGAGAGGGATCACATCGAATCTTATTAATTAATCTCTTTTTCTATTCACTACTACCTTGATCCAGTCAGTAAGAATTAGGTGGGTTCTAACGTTGGCCACAGTAAAAAATCATTCATAAGAGAATTAATTAATATATGTATGCTTACTTTCCAAGAATTATGGATAATCTGGTTTTACCTTGTTAGTTCTTCATGGTTCCCATAACCTAGTTATATATTTAGCTATACATAATCATTGTAGATGAAAGAATCATTTTATTGAATAGAATAAGTATACACTTACAACGATGAAATTAAGAACAAGAAATTCAAAGTTCCCCACAAGTAATCATAATGTAATGTTTTAATGTAAAAATCACCCAAGACAAAATCTCAAAAGAGTTTCTTTGTTTTCTCATGCATCTTTCTACTAAAATTACCTAAAAAACCTATTTATAGTAAGTAAACCACAAAACCAAAATGAAATAGGAAAATAGGATTTCACAACTTCTACAGATAGGGTACGGGCCATATAAGGATCCACGACCTCTACCTAGGCTTTGTACCCTGTATCTTTAAAAGCTAATTATAATTCCTAGACTTTCTTATGGGCATTCTTCAGATTTACAGACCGTGGAGGGTTTCCTTCGATAGTTTTTTTTGAATCTCTTTAAACTCTAATCTTCTAGGAACGAAGTCAATTTTCAAGACTTGTGAAAATGTCATGACCCAAGCCTAGGGCCTAGATGTGACACGGCTCATAGGGAACTTGAGGGGACCCCAAATAAGCCTCTTTACATATCATTACACATCCTTGATTGCGGAAAACAACATTAATAAGAGTAGAAATAAGGGAAAGGGGACTAAGGGAAATCCTTTCATAAAATAAGACATCATTAAATCAAAATAGGCAATGCTCATAACATAATTGCATAACTTTTTCAACAATACCTCTACTACATAGATAAGAGTGGGGCCTAAGACAAGAAACCAACCTTACCCTCATAGTCAATACATACATAAAGAATGATAGACTTAGTAAATAGCATGAGTCATAGACATTGTCCCCAGAATGGAGGATTCACTAACTACCTTAAGAGAGATAGTACTAGCCACGTGGAGAAAGTTGCTCAAGTGGGGCTCCGATTCTTATATGGTGATATCATATAGGCATAAAGTATAGTTAGTGCGTTTGACTATACTAAGTTATGTAGGATGCAATGCAACAAGAGATAGGCAACATAGCCAAAATGCATAATGATAAGCAATAGATAGCATAATAGCATATGGCATGTATGATCAATGCATAAGTAAATCATGCTTATATAGATCATAATATATATGCTAAGAAAGACCATCATTATAGAATTTATAGTCAGTCTATTGAGGTACCAACCCATCAATTGGTTGGTGGATCGGCTCACCCTACCACCTGTGGTGATTGAGGTACCAACCCCTCAACCCAATTATCAAGGTAGAAACCCATTGATTGGTCGGTAGACCATCGCACCCTACTACCCATGGTGATTGAGGTACAAATCCCTCAACTCGGTTATCAAGGTACAAATCCCTTGACATGGTTATCAAGGTACAAACCCCTCAACGTGGTTACCCGGGCTCATAACCCCTTGAGTGAAGCATGGTCAATTTCCAACACGATATAGGAGAACATTATATGCGTATATTCCTTTCATCATCATAAAGTCATTAAACTAATAAGACATGCATTGGACCTTCAATTCCTCAAGAAATCATAACCAAACATTTTATCAAGCACTTAGCGAATGTGTAGTGCTAGTGGAAAATCATGCAATTTAGAGATGAAATAATGCAATAAATTCAATATAAAATAATCCATCAATATTTTGTAACACCATCAAGCAACATATATCAAACCCTTCATCAAATCCCACAATGGATCTTAGATACATAGCTCAAAACATGCTAAAACAATCACAGTTTCATGAAACACCATCCTAGTTTATAGTCTAATTCGTAATAAGTAAGACCCATAAGAAACTCAACTTAAAATCATTCAATTTACGTAAAAAAGAAGTTTGGGATTATGGATGAAAGGAAACCGTGAATGAAACCCACATACCTTAGCTTTGGAGAATTCCTTAAAGAAGATTTGAATGGAGACTTGAAACATGGATGAATTCCTTAAAATCTGGGAGAGGTTTAGACACTTGAATTTTGAGAGAAATATTAGTCTAAGGGTTTGAGAGAGTATTGTGGAATGTCTTGAATGATATAAAGGTGAAATATGGCCAACTATACGTATTTTCATGTATGGGAAGGATTAGTCCCAAGACCAAAAGGCCCTGGACCGAACAACAAAAACTGGACGAAAATAATATAGTAGCGTGCCCCTGGCGTATCGCGCCTTGGGCGCGATTCTTCATTGGAAATCATCAACTCTAGAATTTTGAATTTTGGTACGGTTGCTCTAAAATTCAGGTTAGCCCCATCTCCCACTCAATTTTGCTCCCTAAATAAGAATATAAAGTCATATTTTTGACATCATGCATGAATTTTGAGATATATGGAAATTACAATTCTGGCCACTTCCGAGGCACATTTTTAGTCACTTTTTGGGGTCATTTGAATATCTCACTCTTGGGGACATTTGTCCCTGAATGTCAAAGAAATGTAAAAAAAAATAATTTCTTCCCACATAAGGATACAACAATGCACTTAAACATCATTTCAAAAATCTCAACATAATTGTTAAAATCACCATTAACTTTGTAATACAAACATGAATGCATGCAAATGACATAGGGCTGAAACATAAGATTTGGAACCATAAATAAAAGGACTTAACGTGTTATCATAAACTTGAATAGAATGAAAGCGGTACAAATATTGCTTTTCCATGCCCGCTCTAGCTCCCCAAGAGGCACTTTCAACTTCATGGGTCTTCTAAAGGGCCTGGACGAACACTGCATCCCTATTAATCAACTCTTCCCATCCATCCATCCACATCTTCACCGGGATCTTCTCCTAAGCCAACCTATTCTCCGCAACACCCACAACCTCAAACAAAGTTCTATAGCACTTGTTTCACCAGCACATCTCCTCAACTAAGATACCTAAAGAAGCAGACAAACCATATCCCTACTCATAGGGAACTCCAATTCGTATGTAATCTTACTTATACTTCTTAACACTCTATAAGAAGCTTTAAACCATAAACTCAATTCCCTCTCTTGCCAAACCAGACCACACTCTTCATGGGTGAAACCTCCAAATAGATCTAATCACCAACTTTAAATTTGAGATCCCTTCTCCTCACATCAGCATAGGACTTTTTACGACTTTGGGCTATTTTCAACCTTTCCTAATCATCCTAACCTTATCAAGAGCTTCTATAACCAGATATAGTCCCAATGAAGCAGCCCCTCCAATCTCAAACCACCCAACCGGTGATCTACAACATCTACCATAGAGAGTCTCAAAAGGGGCCATACAGATACTAGAATGATAGCTATTGTTATACGCAAACTCAATCAATAAAAGATGATCATGACAACTAACCTTAAACTTCAATACACAAGCCCTAAGTATATCCTCAAGTGTTTGTATAGTTCTTTTATCTTGGCCATTCGTTTGAGGGTCGAAGACCATACTAAGTTTAACTCTAGTACCAAGACTCCTTTGAAAGTACCTCCAAAAAATGTGAAGTCAATAAAGTACCACGATCCAATATAATGGACAAAGGAACCTCATGCAACCTTACCAAGTCATGAATGTACAACCAAGCATAAATCTTCATCCCCATATGTGGCCTTAACCCTTAGAAAGTGAGTCAATTTCGTCATCCTATCAACTACAACCCGAATAGAATCAAAATAGTTCCTAGTCTTGGGTAACCCAACCACAAAATCCATATCAATCTCCTCCCATTTCTAAGTAGGAATCTCTATGTCTTGGTTTTAACGACCCGATCTTTTATGTTTGGCTTTGACTTATTGGCAACTATGACAAAAGGAAAAAAATTTGGCAATGTCCCTCTTCATACCTCCCCACCAATACACCTCTCTTAAATCTCTGTACATCTTAGTAGAACCAGGGTGAATATAATAGGAAGAACCATGAGCCTCATCAAGAATTGTTTCTCTTAAGCCATCAATACAAGGAACACATAACCTAAATTGGTATCTAAGGGCACCATCTCCACGTTGGGAGAAAACCTCTACCTTACAACCCTTTATCAATGTCTTCAATTCTAACAAAATGGGGTCAAGATCTTGTTTAGCTTTTACCTCCTCAACAAATGAAAATTTAGAGCATCAACTACCACAACACCCCCATTATACACCTCTTCCAACCTAAATCCCAACCTAGCCATCCGATGGACCTCCCTAGCCACCCCATTGTCACCACCATCAACATGTACTAGGCTACCTATGGACACCATACTCAATGCATTGGCCACCACATTAGCCTTACTAGGTTGATAATGCACACTCACATCATAGTTGTTAAGAAATTCTGACCACTTTCTTTCTCTCAAGTTGGGATCTTTTTGAGTGAAGACATATTGGAGACTCTTATGGTCGGTGAATACATCAATATGCAGCCCATACAAATTCTGACACCAAATGTTTAAAGCAAAGACCACAGTGGAAAATTCAAGATCATAGGTAGGATAATTCTTTTCATGCACTTTGACTTGCCAAGAAGCATAGGCTATCACCTTACCATTTTGCATTAATTCACAATGCAAACCAACCCTTGAAGTATCACAATACACAACAAACTCTTCTAGCCCTTCCGATAGTGACAATATAGGAGCGGACACAAGCTTATTTTTCAATGTTTGGAAACTCTTTTCACACTCATCGGTCCACATAAACTTAACCTTCTTTTAGGTCAACTTAATTATGGGAGAAGCAATAGAAGAGGACCCATTAACAAACCTCCGGTAGTAACCCGCTAAGCCTAAGAAACTTGTAATGTCTGAGGGGGTCAATGGTCTAGGCCAAGTTTTAATCATATCCATCTCCTTCAGATTCACCTTAATACCATCACCCGACACCACATGACCTATAAAGATAACCTCCTTCATCCAAAATTCACGCTTCTCACACTTAGCATACAACTTCCCTTTCCCAGATATGCAACATTACGCCCAAATGCTTCACAATCTTTAAATAAATCAATACTTTATCACTGGAGAACACCACAAATATAACAAGGTAGGGATTAAAGACCTTATTCATAAGACTTATAGATATAACCGATGCTTAATTAAAACCAAAAGGCACCACCCCAAATTCAAAATATCGGATAGGATATTCATTAACTCATTGATCATCCGAAATAGCTCAATAGAAGTAACTTAGGTTTAACACCACTAACTCTTACAAGATGATAAAATGCAACACTTAGAGACTAATTGTACCTTAAGACATGAAATGGACTTACACCTTCACAATCACATTACAAGCCACCACTCAAAGACGGGTTTATTAGGGAATTGGATAACACTACAGGCCCTACAATCAAAGGAGACACAACATCTTAAGAAACTAATCCATCCCAAGTATGTCATAAAATCCCACCACATCAAACCCAACAAATCACAAGGCAAGCCCTATTGCAATATGAACGTGGAACAATACCTACGAACCTTCTAACAATAATAGACTCAACAAAAGGGTAGACTCCAAATGTTCTCACAAAAAATTGGGCACACTTAAAGCCCACTAACAATAAGGAAAATAATGAAAGAGATAGTGGTACTTGGGCCCATTAATGCATACACATCAAAGCCAAAGGAAATTTTAACATACTGGTAGCAACATTTTTTAACTCATACCCTCTTTGCCTCCCTTGAAGAGAATAATATTTAGTATGCCATAGGACTATGTTGTCCACCTTGAGCCTTATGATCAACATGACCACCTTGCCTTTGTGGTCGGCATCCTTACCATTGTTGTGAGCATGTGGACAATCCAGAATATTATTGCCTATCTCACCACACCTAGAGCATGCACTTGTGCTCTTCTAATATGCGCCACTATGATTCCTCCCACATTTTTAGTATCTAAGATGAGTCACCCTGAAACAACCCCAAAAAGTGCCTGAAAATGTGCCTTGGAAGTGCCTGAAATCGTAATTTCCATATATCTAAAAATCTATTTGTTATTTTAAAAATATGACTTCCTATTATTATTTAGAGGGTCAAATTGAGTGGGTAATGGGTCTAAACCAAATTTTATAGCAACTGTATGAAAATAAAAAAACACAAAAAATGAGATTTAGGAGGGTCAACTTTGAAAGGGCATATCTCTTAGCACACAAAGAACTGGTTGACCTAAAACCTATTAAATTAAATAACATTCAATTAGCTTTCCAACGCACCTGATTTCACCTCATTCCAAGTTTGGATGAAGGATTTATACCCATTTTTATAGAACTTATATGTGCAGAAATTCAAAATTCTAGTGAGCAGTTCGTATTTTTGTCCTATTTTCTTGACTTTGGTCCAAGACTTTTAAGTCTTGGGCCTAAGGATTCCCACACTTTAAAATACATATACTTAGCCTTATTTCACCCTCATATCATCCTAAACATTCCCAATTGTCACCAAAAACACTAAGTCAAATATTTACTACCAAATTCAAGTCCCAAAACTCTAGACCAATCTTAAGGAATTCCTCAAGGATCTCACTCAAGCTTCAACTCTCCATTACACACTTCTTGAAGAACTTCTCAAAACCTATGGTATGTGGTGTTGAACTATTGGGTACTTTCACCCATGGTGTCTAAACCCTCTTTTACTTAATATTTCATAATTTAAGGTTGATTTTACACGTAGGTCTGGAATATTGAGAAATTTACTGCATAGTGATTTATGTTCATGAAAGTATGGTTATTTTAGCATATTTTGAGCTCTAGATCTTGGATCTAATGATGGATTTGAAGAGGGATTTTGATGTGAATGTCTTAAGGGTGTTGCAAGGTGTTGATTAATGGTTTATCACAAATTTTCTTGTATGATTTTATTTCTAAATTGCATTCTCTTTTACCCAGATTGCATACCCGCCAAGTATTTGATTAAATATCCGATTATGATTTTATGAAGAATTGAAGGTCCAAAGTATGAGATATGATATGAATGATATTATGATGATACAATAAGCATGAGATATGATATAAATGATCTTATAATGATGAAATAAACATGAGATATGATATGAATGATGTATAATAAGGAGATGGGCTTATGTATATGACTATTCCTACATAAGGTATTGTATTAGAGCTTATGATGAATCTTATATAAAGTGTTGCATTAGACCATGCCCGATCTAGAGGGTCAAGTGTCAGAGTAACCTAGATAGGGCTTCAAACTCATCCAACTCTATGATAGGGCGGTATAATTACCAACCTAGATGGGGGTTCCTACTCTTCCACCTCGGTGATAGGGTGATATAATCACCAACCAAGATGGGGGTTCATACTTAACCACCTAAGTGATGGGGTGGTATAATCACTAACCCATAGGGGTTCATACCTTGAAAATCTAGCTTGGAATCTTCTACACATGTGATATTCTATATGAGTATGGGTACTAAAAATGTTTTACTTATGCATTGATGATGTATGCTATATTGCAATATCATGCCGATTGCCTATTATTATGCATATTGATTATGAAACTTATCTCGTATTGCATTGCATCCCACATACTTAGTACATTCAAATATACCAAAGCATACTCTTGTTACTTGATATCACTATGTAGTAACCGGAGAACCTATTATTTCTTCTTATGGCTAGATGGATTATTTAGATTAGCCTTTGGTAAGTCCTCCGAGGATAATGACTATTCTCTTACACTATATATTAAGATTCTCTTTACGTTATCATACACCTATGACTAGGAGGCTGAGCCCGATAGTATGTCTTGGCCCTCGCCATTATCTATGTAGTAGAGGTGTTGCTGGACAAAGCTATGTATTTATGTTATAAGTTGACTCTATTATCTTTTGACTATATGTTATGACAAGTTCTCCCTTAGTACTTTTTGCCCTTATTTTCATTGTTCAAATGTCATTTAGTTACTTTCGCGATCAAGGATATGTAATAATATGCTATGAGGCTTGTTTGGAGTTCTTTCAGGTTCCTTATTCACCAGTCACGTCTAGGACCTAGGCTTATGTCGTGATGAAGATAGTATAGGAACACTAGGTTGTTTGATCCTCGGAGTCCAACACACCGCATTGATTAGAGTCTTATTCGTGGTTATATTGTACACCACATCTATGAGTAGGACGGTGTTAGATATTTTGGGAAATGTTTTCTATCTTCATGGTCTATGTCATGCTTTAGAAGTGAGATAGGGCTTTCCACTCTAACGAATTTTCCTTGTTCTTTTAGTTGATCATATCGCTTCAAGGAGGAGGCCAAAGGAAGGTAAGTAGAAGGTTTTGATTTTGATGGATCCAAGTTTCACTTTTCTTATCTATTCTTTTGATTGATGGTGGGGCTTCTTTTGCACCCAAGTGGTTATATGGATCTTTAGTGTCTAATCTCTCGGTTAGGTATATTATTGCTGGAAAGTTCATAGGTGTTGATCCGGGTTTGTATTGCATTAGGTCTTGCTTTATGGGTTGTTGGATTTGATGTGGTAGATTTTGATGTTATACTTAGGATGAAATAGTTGCATGCATGTAGTGATTTCATAGATTGTAGAACTCATAGAGCTAGATCGTGAATCCCTAATGAGTCCATCTTAGTATGGGAGGTTGTTAAGTGGTAGCAAGGGAGGTACATCCATTCTTGACTTAAGGTACAATTGGTCTCTAAGGGGTTGTATTTTTTCATCTTGTGGGTATTGGAGGTGTTGAATCTAAGTTAGTTGTTTATAGAATTATCATTGGTGATAGATGAGGCCTTGAATGTCCCTTTTGGATGTTTGAGGTTGGGGTAGTGTCTTTTGGTTTGACTAGAACATCGGTTATGCCTATGTCTTATGAGTAAGATTTCTAGTCCTTGCCCTAATATGTTTATGGTGGTTTTAGTGATGATAATATGGTTCATTTCCTAATGAGGTAGTGCATGTGAATCATTTGAGGGTAGTATTACAAGTCTAAGGAAGAAGCTTGATTACTAGTAGGAGAGATGGGTATTTTAGTGTTACGAGGTTGCCTTACTAGGTTGTGTGGTGTCCGGTGATGGTATTAATATGGACTTTAGTAAGATAAAGATGATTAGGTGTTAGCCTAGACCTTGACCTTCGGGTATTAGACACCTCTTGGGTTTAGTGGGCTATTATCGGGGATTGTGAGTAGGTTCTCTTCTATTATTGTTCCTATGACTTAGTTGACTTTATGTAAGGCCATGTTATGATCGACATTTTGAGTAGGGTGATTTGATGGGGTAGGGGGTTGCTATTTCTTGTATTATCCCATGGTGCTAGTAGGATTCATGTGTAGGTGGGTTTCAGTCATAGGTTCTATTCACCCATGAAGCTTAATTTTTCTTTTATTAAAATTGCATGATTTCAAGACGTATTTCTTACGAGTATATATTATTATGAAATATGAGCATGAATATATTGGGATTTTGTCAAATATTGTTGATTATGCATAAATTTCTATTTTGAGCTTATACTTTGAAGTGATCTTTGTCTATTGGGACTATACATGATTCAAGCTATGGAATCTATAAACTATTTTGAAGTTTTGATATGATTTACAAGTTACGAATGATGGAGTTTTATATTGATGTTGGTGGGCTGATTTACATGATTTTAAGGTGCAGTGATTTCGCTATTTCATGATCTATACTCTTGCATTTTACATGATTTGAACATATCCTCATATGTGCCCACCAAGTGTTTGATGAAATGCCAAGTTAAGAATTCTCAAGATATGTACATGTTTTCAAGTTAAGTGAATTCATGATGAATATAGGCTATAAGTATGTTATGCATTCATAAAATCATCTATAATTATGCAAGTATGAAGTTAAGCCCTTTTCAAAAATTTATTTTCAAGAAAACCTACATGAATTTTACTTCTTTTAATTTGGGATTTGAATATTATGTTTCATAAAATTCTATTGATGCATGGGTAGTGTTTATTTGATGATTTTAATGTGATTTAAACCATTATATAAGGATTTACTTTGGGTTTGTGAACTTATAAGTATGCATGTTCCCCTTTTGAAATCATTTATGCTTGAGAGATTACACTATGGATTTAAATATGGAATTAATTATGTTTCTACTTTAACTTCATATTATAAATGGTGATTTTAAATGTAGTCTTAATTATCCATGTCAATTTCCTCATTGTTCATAGCCTATGCATTCATGCACATGGATTATTTTAAAAAATTATGTTATGGGTAAGCCCAATTTCGTTTTATGGTATGATTTTGATAAAATGTTGGTTATGACAATATTGTGATCACCGATATGTCTTTGATATTGTCTCTTTAAGGATTTTGGGTGCTTGCACTATTTTGTTTATTAATGGGCTATTCCTCTGCATGATTATTATGACTATAAAATCATGATTTATACATTTAAGCCTAAGTATGAATTATTATGAATGGTGTTTGGCTTATAAGCCCAGTTGTGCGTTGAAATGATTTGGGAAAAAAATAACTATTGCCTCTTTGAAAGTATGTACATGCATATTATAAGTATTCTTGTGGGATGACGACTTAGTTTGTGGTGTTGGGAGTATTGGGATAGTTTCGGCTACTTGCATAGTATGTTTTCAATAAATGTAGAACTAGTAAGGTTATAATAGGATGGTTGATCTATGTGTTCAATTACAAAGGATTAGTCGCTTCAATAAGATTGATCTTTGGTTGAGCTTTGTCCCAAAGTGAGCATTATTAGTATAGGTGGAGTTAGTTGTCTAATGTATACATTGGCTATGATTATAGGTCTTTAAAATAGGGTCATAAAACCCTACCTTGGCATGTTTGGTTGTGATTTCTAGTAAGGAAGTATTGATTTTATTTAGAGCTTGTGAATCATTTGGGAGGGGGGGGGTTAGTGTTGCAAGTCTTGGAGGATGAGAGTTTGTTTGCTAAATATTCTAGGCGTGCATTATGGATAGCAAGACGGTGGTTAGAATTCTTTAAGGAGTATGAATGAGTGTGCATTAGTTATTCTGGAAAGGCTAGTGTTGTGGTTGGTACTCTATGTAGACTAGTATGTGTAGATAATGGTGGAAAAGAGGAGACTAGTGGGGTCTATTAGTTGGCTAGATTTGAAGTTAGGTTGAGGGAAGTGGAGAATGGTAGTGTAGTGTCCTTGGCAGTTCTAAATCTTCTTGGGTTAAGAGGTCTAGATTAGGCAAGACCTTGATTTCTCCTTATTAGAGTTGGAAGTTTTAGGTGAGAGAATGATATATTGTAGGTTGACTCCCAAGGGGAAGATGGTGGCTATGGTACCAAGTGGGTTAGGTGCATTTAAGATTGACAATTGTGTTGAGGATTGTGAGTCCTTATAGGTGTAAAAGGAGGTTGGTGAGGTTGCATAAGTTTGGGTATTTCCTATGGGTGTAGATATCGTTTGTCTAGTTCTTCATACTTCTAGGTGGATGTGATGTATTGCTGACTCTAGTGTTATATCACACTTTGAGGTTGTGGGTCTTAAGAAGTGTAAGTTGTCTTAAGAGAAGGTCCTGGTGGGATGTTGGATGGATGAGTAGAGAAGTTGATTGATAATGATGTAGTGTCCTTCAAGGCCCTTTGGGAAGAGTTGTCTATTCGTATGTGTCTCTTGGGGAGTCAGAACGGGCATGGAGGAGCAATATCCGTATCTCTTTCACTCTATTCAAGCCTATGATGACACTTCAAGTCTCTTTTATGATTTCAAGTCTTGCATTTCAGCCCCTATGTCACTCATATGCATTCATGTTTAAGTTGGCAAGTTTATGATGATTTTAGACTTATGCTAGATTTTGAAAATAGTATTTTCAACTTAATGTTGCACTCTTCTTGGGAATGATTTGTTTATGATTACTCTTTTCATGTACATTTCTTTTACATTCAGGGACGAATGTTCCCAAGGGGGAGATATTGAAATGACCCCAAAAAGTGTTCTCTAATGTGCCTAGAATCATAATTTCCATATATCTAAAAATTTGTTTGTTATTTTTAAAATCCAACTACATTTTTCTTGTTGAAGGGGTTAAATTGAGTGGGGATGGGTCTAACCCAAATTTTAGAGCAACCGTATCAAAATCCAAAAATAGCAAAAAATGCGATTTAGGTGGGCCAACTTGGAAGGGGCATATCTTAGCACACAAAGAACTGGGTCACCCACCACCAATCAAATCCTTGCCCTTTGAATTAACTTTTCAACACGCTTGATATAACCTCATTCCAAGTTCAAATGAAGGATTTATGCCAATTTTTATAGAACTCATATGTGCAAAAATTCAAAATTCCAGTGAGCAGTCCGTACTTTTGTCCTGTTTTTATTGACTTTGGTCCAAGACTTTTAAGTATTGGGCCTAAGGGTTTTCACACTTAAAAATACATATACTTAGCCTTATTTCACCCTTATGTCATCCTAGATATTCCCCAATTCAAACCAAAACACTTAGCCAGATATTTACTCCCAAATTCAAGTCCCAAAACTCAAGACCAATTTTAAGGAATTCTTCAAGGATCCCACTCAAGCTTCAACTCTTCATTAAAGTCTTCTTCAAGAACTTCTCAAAAGCTAAGGTATGTGGTGTTGAAATATTGGGTCCTTTCACCCATGGTGCGTAAACTCTTTTTTACTTAATATTTCATGGTTTAAAGTTGATTTTACATGTGGGTCTTGTATATTGAGAAATTTACTGTACAATGATTTATGTTCATGAAAGTATAGTTTTTTAGCGTGTTTTGAGCTCTAGATCTTAGGTCTAATGTTGTATTTGAAGATACGTTTTGATATGAATGTCTTGGAGATGTCGCAAGGTGTTGATTAATGATTTATTGCATGTTTTCTTGCATGATTTCATCTCTAAATTGTATGCTCTTTTACCCCACTTGCACACCCGTCAAATGTTTGATAAAATGTCTGGTTATGGTTTCTTGAGAAATTGAAGGTCTATAGCATGAGATATGATATGAATGATGTTATGATAATGAAATAAACATGAGATATGATATGAATGATGCTATAATGATGATATGA
>JAOTQJ010010513.1:0-17965 GCA_025642045.1 Solanum sejunctum
CGGCGGGTCGATTTGCCCATGGGCCGGCTTTGCTTAGTTTGGAGACATAAGGAGCTGGGCTTGGGATATGTTGGCATTATGATGTGTGGGTGCTTAGCCCCTTTGCCTCGGCCCACATGAGCACATGGCCCCTTCGCCACAGCTCACTTATATAATGGACATGATGACCTTTACACATTATGATACATGAGTGCCTAGCCCCTTCACCTTAGCTCACCTATCCTATGACGTGAGTGCGTGACCCCTTCGCCTAGTCTCACCTATGATACAGTTAGAACTTGTGTTGGAGATTTTGGGAATTTGAAACTGCTGGTGTCATGCTGTGGTATGGCGTGAGTTTGGAGGTCGCTATCGTTCTCGTCCTATATGCATTATTTTGATATTTTGAATAAAGAAATATTTTGATGTTTACATACAGGTTTGACTTATATATTTTATTCGAATTATTACTCTCACTTATATTTCATACTTTTTGATTTATATATTCGATACGTTTTTCGTACTGACCCCATTCCTTCGGGGGGAGCTGGGTTCATGCCCGCAGGTACCGGCGTACAGGTTAGAGAGCCTTCTTCTTAGGATCTCTGTCTACCGTTGACGTGCTCCCTTTGCTTCAGGAGCAGATCTTTTGGTATATACATGCACACTTATTCTCTGTATTTTGCATTTATGTATATTCGAGGGTATGACTGGGCCCTGTCCCGTCCTATGATTCAGTTCGTATGTGTAGAGGTCTGTGGATACATGTGGTGTGGGATGTTATTTTTGGTATGACTTTGTATGTATGATACGTTTGTTGGGCGGTTCTACCATAGCGGTGATCTTGTCAGCCCGCATATATATATATATATGTATTTTGATGTTTGCTGTGTTGCTGGGTTCGCTGTTTGCAGGTGTGGTTAGTCAGTAAAACAGAGGAAACTCTGCCAAAATTTTGATAAATTTCTTAGCTATTATAAATGGGAATCCAGTTTAGTGTTTGTCTGGGTGCCCAATCGGCACTAATCACGATCCCTGAGTTGGGTCGTGACACACATGGACAAAGAAAAGAATATTGAGATGGTTTTAACTCCATTGTGCTTAATATGGTAACTTATCTACTTCATCATCTGAAAGAAATTTTAAGTTTTCTTTAACAAATTATTTTCGCCTAACATTTGATATTATTTTGGAATCTAACTAATTTAGATACATAATTGGCATAGGTCATTCCTTCGTAACCCATGTATAACTTGTGACTTGTAGGATTGTTTCTGAAGATGGCACTCCCTATAAGTTTTTTTATTTCTAATTTCAAGACATGAATTTAAAACTCTAGTTACTATTGAAAGAACTTCAACATTCCATTACAATTCGTATTGATATGTATATGTTTGTATTTTTTCGGTAGTTTTATAATTGTAGATTTTGTTGTAATATTTTTAAAATTGAGTATACAAAAATTGTTTTCACCAAGTTAGTTAAATGTACATGTAAAATCACGTTGCACCTAGTATTATTTATAAATTGTAATGTCCCCTCTAATCGTTATGGATAAATCAATGGCGAAAGAATTCAACTAAGAAACTTCCAGAATAGTGACTTAAAAATTTCAGGCTAGGGTAGTATCTGACGGAATCTGAGTGAGGCAAAGTTTAGAGAAATTCAAAAAAAAAAGGGGAAAATGTCTAAGTTTGAGTTGGTCTTTCAGTTAAAAGGTTAAGTAGTCCATAAGACTTACTGAAAGTGAATTTGAATAAGTAAAACTCTCGATGTCAAATTTGATGTGAAAAAGATAGTTTGACACATCAAAATTTGAAGATGTATTCTGAAATATGAACTTTTAGGAGAATTTTTAAGTTTTTGTCTCGTGCAAGTCACTATAGCAGTGGTACGATGCTATGTCAATATAATAAATTCGCAATACAACGTAACATCTTGCTACAACGCTATTGCTACAATAAAATTGGACTACACTAGTGAGATTATGGTGCAGTAGATGCATTTTTTTTAGAAAAAACTGCTCATTATTTGGCTAGTACATTTTGGAAAAGAGAAAGAGCAACCTATGAAGAACTTTAATCATTTTTCGTCAAAATCTTTCATGAAAGTAAGTAATTTTTTCCCCAACTTTATATTTAAATTTGTAGGTTCTAAAGGTGATAATGATGACTGTTAGGAAGTTTTGATTTATCTTAAGGTGAAAAAAAATTGAATTAATGAGGATTTTGAGGCGTAAGATTTTGGGTTTGTTGTTTTTCATTTATTTATCATAATCACTAGTGTAATCATGAGATTGGTAGTCATAGGTAAAATAATAATAGAAAAGCTTTGTGGATGAAAAATTCATGAGGTTGGCTTGGCATTTATGATTAGGTTATACTTTGGAAATATTTAGGTCAATGGTGATTTGTTTTTATACTTATATTATTATTTTAAGCCAAGAACAAATTAAAACTTCACAAAAGGAGTCAAAGCTTTGTGATCAGACTGTTGCAGCAGCTGCTTGGTATAGCTTAGCTAGATGTGTTGATTACTCGTGGTTGGAGCGAAAAATTGTTGTGGTAGATAATGTTGACTCTTTTGACTGCCATTGACTATTTTTTCTGTGACTGATAGTCTTTGGTAATCCAATTTGAGATGGTTTATGACTTGGTAGTTGGATCATGATAATGTGGTATTAGAGCCTAGGTTATTGAATTTTGAGTATAAGAAAAATTTTGAGTAGAGTCCTATGAATTACAGTGTTGACATCCACATTCAATTATTAACAAGTTATAAAACATATAGAAAATCATTCTACTTCTTCACTCTTTTCATGTGGTCTGCTGCTTGCTTGTATGGGCTGAATTCAATTAAAATGTCGACAAAGTAAATTGAATGTCATCATCTTTGACTGAAGAGACAAACAAAGGAGAATATAAAAAAAAGACTTTAATTAGTATCTTGCTTTTGTATCTTGCTTTTGAGACTATGTAAATGTATGAATGATCGACCAATAGTCATCCATGAGGCAAATAAAAGATAATGAATAGGACTTATTTTTGACAGAACTTAAAATAGTAATTATGTGCATTTTTCATAATCTGAAGCTACTCCCTAGTCATAACAAAATACATAGAATCTCGAAGGATCTAAAGCTAATCGCATGACATACATAAGCATACTGAAATAAAAAATCATAAAAAATAAAAATAAGACATAGATATTCTAAGAAATAGCTTGATATAAACAACATTTGAGAAGATAACATAGATAAAATATTTGACAAAGTCTAAAAAGATTTTACTAATATATAAGAGTTATTCGGACAGAGCTTAGCTAGCTCAAAATTTGATAAACTGAATATTTGAAACATAAATTGAGGACAAAAGACTCAACCCATTCTTGAGGAATGATGATTCACCACTCCAATGTTTTCTGAAATAAGTGCTAACCCATAATGGATGTCTAAACCTATATTATAAAATAATATAGGCAAAAATATGTCTTCAGTACTATGAAATATATGAGTATGAAAAATATGCAATAATGTGATAATCATGTTATATCTAAAAACTGATGATGTAATGACCAAGTAAATCATATACTAAAACTAATGTTTTGAAGTACCTTAAATTACTGTTCTTGCTAATAAAAGATCAATGCACATATTTGAAAAATCAATCATAAACTAAGTGGCAGATACTATTAATCGACATAAACTATGTGATTTATAATATGGAGTCCAGTGTGTTTCCGTCACAGAAAAGAGATGGTACTACTTACTAAGATGAGAATCGTATATATGAGCTTAGATGGATCTGCTACCTATACCTTATCCAATTAGAATAATTTATAGTGGCACGTAATTCTGAAATCTGGATAATCATTGTTAGTCCAACTTAGTGCTATGCAATTCCCTCAACAAGAATTATCATATATGATTCATAGTTCATAACTTCTAAAAAAGGGTAAGAATTTAGTAATAACCATATTTTCATAAGAATACTAAACTCTAAGCTTATATCCTAAATCATATCATAATCTCGCAACAAACTAGTAGTAGATACTTAATCAACAACATCAAGTCATGGTGAGCGGACTTCAATAGAAAGAACTCTCAAATCATATACCATACTAAGATCACTTTAATAAAAAATAATCAAATCATAATATTGTCTAAAGGTTACTTCAATCAAAAGTGATCTAATCGTGTAAATGAGGCCCTTCAATCTAAAGCAAACCTAAACTTCATGAAAATATGGTAATAATTGATTACAAGCATCCTAAATTTTATAATTTTTTCTTCAAATCATAGTTTATGCATGTCATGCTAATTAATTCATAATCATAAAATTCTTGCATGGTATAGGTTCGTAAATTTCATCTTAAAGTCATTAATTTATGCGTAAATCATGCATTAGAAGATCAATTTTGGAGAATTCAATGTAATTGAGCAGAACCCATAAGAAACCATTGAAACTTTAATTTGAATCATGATCAAAATTTGAGAATTTGAGTTTAAATTGGGACTCCATGAATGAAAGAAAATTGATGGATGAAATTCTCACATACTTCGATTGAAATTCCTATTAAAAATCTAGAGTTGGAAGTTTGAGCTGAAAAACCTTAGAGCTTGACCTTATTTTTTCCTTGGGAGGAGATTTCTAGAGAGAAAAATTTCTGATTGGATTGAAAGTTGAGAGAATGAGAGATTAAACTGAGAACCCATAAATCTCACTTAAAGTAACCTAAAATGATGTAGTATAAGACTTAAAAGGATGAAAAAAGATTAAAATAATTATGACCGATGTCGACAATCTTTAGTTTTTTAAAGAATATGGATACTTATGCATGAAATTCAGGTTTATATTCTTAATCTTAATATCTCATCCACAAAATCTATTCTATGAGCCATAATTAGTTCTCCGATCTATTGTATCGATCCGTGAAATATAAGTAGTGCAACTATCCATCTCTAGATCTTAATCAACGAAAGTTGCCTTATAACTTATACTGTCCTTTATGGTGCATAGACTCCCTTCATGAACCAAAAGTATTGCAAGTTTAAATTTCTAAATCTAAACTACAAAACCTCTTTCTACGACCCTAAACCAAAACACAAACGATAGATTAATTTGAAATTCAGGCATGATGGCACTCACATAACCCATCAAGGCGAGTCAGTCCAAAACGGAAACAACTTAACACTAACAACATAAGTGGAAGATAACAGTCTAATGGTATAGATAAGCAGAAGAAAGTACCTTAAAATCATTCCAGAATGAGTGTCATATATATAAAGCATTAAGTATAGAATAATCAAATGAAGTAGATATCGTCATGTATAGTCCTCAAATAAAACAAGAGCATAAAAATAGAATCCTAAAGGCTTGCTGAATACATAAATATATACCTCACAAGAAATTCAGAAGCTCGATCTAAAAAAAAGTCTAGCAGGATAGATTGCATTCACAACCTACAAAATGTAGCAAGGGGTGAGGAACAAAGAGCAAAGTACTCAGCAAATGGAACTAACCTAAAGTAAAGTAATGAAAAATGCAAGTAAATCCTTAAATCCCAACCATAATTCGCCAAACTATGATGTTGCATTCAAAAAAGTCTGGCACAATATATTATACAGATCACAGTAATATAAATATACTCATCATCTGACATGGTATCTCAATACACAAGTATATAAGTAGATCCAAATTGTACTTGAGATCAAAAATATAATAAGTACACAATCTCATAAATAATATACAACAATATCAACCAGATATAATATGAAATGGAGTGGATGCCATGAAATATGAATAATGCAATGCAATATTAAATAATTATGATGCATATTTGTTCTAGAATACACATCCGTGGATTAGATAACTGCCTCAAACAGAACCCATGGGGGCCACACATGAACCATGTCTTTGTAATTATGGTCGAAAATGACTCAGCTCATGTCTCATGTCTGAAAATGACCTCAAATCATCCAAAAATGACCTCACACCGCCGGCATATTACCTTAGCTCGATCTATAAACACCTCAGCCACCAATCCATATGTTACCTTACTCACATCTCGATCATGGCCATCACAAGTATCAATGTACAAATAATAAAAGATGCAAGGTGTATGATCTCTATTATATCATAGTATCAATATCATAATGATCTCAATATTACAATATTATTAATATCTCAATATCATCAATGTCTCAACATCATTACAGACTCAATGTATCAATCATATCATAATATAAGTACCATCTTGCTATGAACATTGGATAATTCACAAAATCACATAGATTATGAATTCACAATTAATTTATAACTTAATATATCGTCATATGAACAAGTATTCAATATGAAAAGTCATGATCAAGACTACAATGATACATTCTACCCCCAGATACTCAATTACATATATATATTTCCATATTGGATATCTACATCCTTGACCATGCTGAGGTGGAAATATTTACACCCTTAACCATGCTGAGTGGCAAGGCTAAAGTATTGTAACATCTTTGACCATGCTAGGTTGAAACGCTAAGGTATTGTAACACCCTTGACCATTCTAAGGTGGAAAAACTACACCCTTGACCATGTTAAGGTAGCAAGATTAAATCTTTGACCACGTTACGGTGGGAACATTACACCCTTGACCATGTTGAGGTGGCAAGGCAAAGGTATTGTAACACCCTTGACCAAGCTAAGGTGCCAAGGCTAGGGTATTATAACACCCTTGACCATTCTAAGGTGGCAAGACTACACCCCTGACCACGCTGAGGTGGCAAGACTACATCCATGACCATGTTGAGGTGGGAAAATTATACCCTTGACCATGTTGAGATGGTAAGGGTAAGCTATTATAACATCCTTGACCATGCTGAAGTGACAAGGCTAAGGTATTGTAACACCCTTGACCATACTGAGATAGTAAGACTACATCCTTGGCCACATTGAGGTCGGAACATTACACCCTTGACCATGTTGAGGTGGAAAGGCTAAGGTATTGTAACACTCTTAAACATGCTGAGATGGTAAGCTAAGGTATTGTAACACCCTTGACCACGCTGAGGTGACAAGGTTAAGAGATTCCAACTTATAGTTAGATGAAACCCCATGACCATATTAATAGTTGCCTATGTGTTGATTTACTTATTATTAATGCCTCTTTGTATGTTCTTTTATATATATATATGTTGTGTGCTAACCCCCTTTGTTGGAAGTGATTGGATTCTTCATTATTATATGCTCATTCCATTTCTCTTACCCAGTCGGTTGAACAAGCTGAGTATATTTTGGTGTATTCGCTCCTACTTTATTTCCTTCTTACAGATAGACTACAAAGAGCCCCCCACATGGTAGTTAATTCATTCTACCCAAGATATCCTCTATCTACTCATATCTTAATGGTAAGCTCAGGCTTCGAGTCATCGTGAATATTTGAGATTTTTATTATTGTCTCTCTTTTGACCTTGTACTATATATTACTGAGGAAGCTTTGTATTTTTATTTGGGATAGTTATATCACTCCTTGTACTACTCTAGATACTCTTGTACTCATGATTTCAAGTCTTGGGATTTTATTTCCAGGTTGTGGTTGTTTTTTACTTGTCTCTTTTAGTTGTGATCCAATTTTGGGACGTGACAAGCTTGGTATTAGAGATCTAAGTTTATTGGGCTTGTGAGTTAAGAGCAAAGTGTCTAGTAGAATCTCATCGATGGGTGTGTAGACATCTATACTTATCTTTGGAAGGCTATGAGGCACTTAATAGTAAAAATCACAGTTTTGGATTCTATTTGGGCATTTTTTCATATCAATAGGTTTGAATGTGTCTAATCTACTCCTTCTACATAGATGCTGATTACTAGATTTTGATGATCTTTGGGAGAGATAGAGTTCTCTGATGTGGCTCCTATCTATGGTTGAGGCAAAGATCATGGTAGTGCTAGAGGCCAAGGACATGCTAGAGGGGCAACTCCACCTAAAGGAAAAAGTAGATTGACCTCTTTAGAGCTGGAGTATGTGCCAGTAGGGCCTACTAACTATGCTTCCCTACCTCCAACCCCTAATGCTGCACCATCAATTGGGGAGTTATTTTTGAGGTTATTGGCTAGATCTGTGGGAGCACCTCTCGCCCTAGCTATTATTGAAGTATTGGTTCCTATAGAACCGGTTGGCCCTTATATGGCTCCAGTTGATCCGCCCATACTTCATGTTGCTCCTCTTTCGGTCCCAGTGGATCCACTTATGACTTCTATAATTCTGCCTTAGATATCTCAGTCGGGTTCTACTTCACATTTTCCAGGGATTGGCTTGCATCGTCTGTTGCACTATCTAAATTTACGGTGCCATCACCTACAGCTAGTCTTGCTATGTCCACTATTGAACAGAAGAGTTTTGAGCAGTTTGTATGATTGGATCCCCAAAAATTTGATGGTACCCTTAGTGATAAAGCCTGTGACTTTTTGTTAGAGTGTCAGGACCAGCTATGTAATTTGGCCATCCTCAAGTCATATAGAGTTGCTTATACCTCTTACCAGTTCACTAGCCTAGTTAAGGAGTGGTGGAGGTCAGTTTTGGCTCATAGTCTGGTGGAACCTCTAGTTATAACCTGGGAGCAGTTTATTGGGATATTTTAGGAGAGGTTCGTGCCATATAACCTCTAAGGCAGTTGTTCGAGATGAGTTCGAGAAACTCCAATAGGGCTCTGTATCATTATCAAATTATGAGGCTAGGCTTCATACATTATCCAGGTATGTCTTGTCCAATATATCTACTGAGTTTGAAAGGATTTAACAATTTTCCAAAGGATTGGCAGGTTATCTTCAGTAGGCTACAACTTCCTTGTTTCTGGCCGAAGGCTCATTTCAGAGTGTAGTGGATCATGCTCGCTTGATAGAGCACAAAAGACAAGATAGACAGGATGGTGGGAAGAGATTTTGTTAGCACGACCAATTTAGAGGACCCCCACCATGAGGTAGAGAGTTTGCAGAGGCAAGACCTTCAGGGCCAAGAAGTTTATTTAGCCATTTTAGCATCTGACGGAGGTGATTTGTTTAGGACTACTCAGACAGGCCATGATAGCTCTTCAGGACAATCATCTAAGTGGCAATAGCGTAGGGCTTGTTATGTTTGTGATGAGGTTTGGCATATGGCTAGGCATTGTTCCCCTCGAGTATTTTCCACTTAGGTGTGAGGATCTCAATCAGCCCGGCCAGCCTCAGCACCAATAGCTAGAGATGTTGCGTATATATGTAAATAGGCATTATCTACTAGTGACATATTTTAAAGCCATGCAAGCCTAGGCCAAAAAAAGGACAATATCACTAGCTAGCTGGGCCATTACTAATATTATAATAGCCCAGCTCTCTAGTGATATTATCCTATTTGGGCATAGACTCCCATGACTTTAAAATACGTCACTAGTAGGTAAGACATTCTTACTTATATACCCGTTGATGTGCTTGTGAAATCTATTGATATCAATATTTTAAGGAATTATTTTGATCTTTCTTCACTTAGTTTTTATGCTATGTTATTTTATCCCCTTTTAAGTGAAATTCAAATGGCCTAATCTCTCTATTCAAACAATCAAAAACTAAAATCAGTACATTCAGGGTTTATCTTAAGAATAAACTAAGGTTCTTCAGCTTTAAGTTTCAATCCAAGAATTAAAAATAAGATATCTATTTCAAGTACACGAAGCTTCATCAACGAGTATCCTTTCATCCATTGAGTCGCAAATAAATCTACTATGCAATTAATGATCTCTACATGGTTAAAACATCATGAAAGAATAGGAATTCTATAACATTTTGAATCCTTATTCATGAATAGTTTAATTATATGTTTTCACCTGTAATTCCAAACTTTTAACTGATATTTTTATGAACTTTTAGTACCTAAATATTTGCATATCTTGAATTGGCAGTTCCTCATTACTACAGAAGCTCTCAAATAAAGTGTTTATCAGTTGTTATCAGTTATTATCAATATTCAAGAGTTAATCATATTATCAAGTTTTATCACTATATATCATTCAGTGCTTAAAAAAAAACATACTGTGGTAATCATAGCCTGGTAATAGATTTCAATGGTGAATCCATCCATTCGCCAGCCTTTCGATGGGGTTGGTCAAGCTACGAAGACATATGCGAGTTTGCTGAAGCCTAGTTTGCCTACTGTAAAAACGATCCCTTTGAAGTTAATTTCATATCTTCATGGGGATCCAATTGTTATGTAAGAACAAAGAGAGGTAGATCTATTGATCCTATGTGAGAACCTACAATACGCGGTTAGATGGTCGGACATGTAAGACCTAAGGCTATTAATTCTGAAGTAATGCGAGTTGAAGGTTAAGTGCAACATTGGCCTATAAAGTAATCATCATATTCTGATTCAGATTCTCTTTTAGAATATTATGTATATTTTTAATCAAAGCCTACATTTTTATATTACATATCAAAGTTAGTTATACGCTATGAGAATCTTTAAGTGAGAACCGATGTTCAAGCCTAATGAAGAAACGAAGATCACCATTGCCAGGATTTAGTTCCTACCTTTACCACCTAATTTTTCTGTGAGGAGGCGATGTGCTTCCTTGCTATTGCAGTTGGCAAAACATTGCAAGTTGACACATGGAAGCCAAAGAGAAGGAGGATAAGAACATGGAAGACATAACTGACAAGAAGGAACCAACTAATAAAGTAGCCAAAGAAAAGCAACCAACAATCAATCAAGATGGATTCAAAGAGTAGAAAAGGAAGAATGTTAGGAGAAAACAACAACCACAACAATTATGGAGAGCAAATACCCATAATAAATTTACAAACCTAGAGAATAAGCAAAGGACTACTAAAAACATAGGGAACAATCATGCAGGCCAATGAAATAGCTGATGAAGCAATCCCAAGGGGGAAGAACAAAAGGAGAAACAATCCGCCAAAGCATAGGTGGAGAAGACTTTCACAGAAACAGATGAGGGGATTGACGGGAATGGAAAAGAGACAAAAAAGAGAATGATAAAAAGCATAAAGATAAGAATAAAGAAGTCATTCATGTCACTGAGGAGACCAACACAGGTGGGAATAGTGCAAACAAAGAACAAGGAAGCTTTGTTAATCATAACTACCCAATAGAGAATGAGGATAAAACAAATAATATTGGTGGACATGGGGAGATAGTAGGGGTAGAGAGTGATCATGGAGATAAACACCAGTTTTACCACTTTGATTTAGAGCAGGATAAAGGTGATACTAGTGTTACAAATGCGGAGGAAGGGATTGATGAATACATCAATCAAGTCAGCATTGAGGGGGATCTATCACCAAGACAAACAAGAAACTTGAAGACTAAGGGAGTTAGGGTTGATATTCCACTACAAGTGAAAACAAGGAGTAGTGAATAAAGAACTTTCAGTTATCCTCAATGATACATAAAGCTTTATTTTGGAACATTAGGATAGTCAATGCCCAAAATGCCTCTCTTTCATTTCTCTGATGGAACCATTTCAGGTTCTGGATGAGATTCAACACTACAAAAATAGAGTAGGTTTTGATCATGTTGTTACTAGTTTTTTTGGAAAAATTTGAATTTTTGGAAGGAAGACTAGGAAAAGAGCATCATAAGTAACTCACATTAGCAGATTACGATGAGATTCCTCAAAGGGGGGTCAATAGTTTTTGATAACTTCTGTAGATGCAGTGCTTTGGAGAGGCTATAGTTATGGGAGGAGTTAGAAACTGTTGATAGTGACAATATTCCCTAGTTTATAGGAGGGGACTTCAATGTCATTTTAAATGAGGAAGAAAAGCTTGTGCACTTGACTTTACTCAACAAGAGGCTATGGACTTTGCTCAGTGTATGAGTGTTTGTGCCTTAACCGAAGTTAGTTTTACAGGAAGCAAATACACTTGAAAAAATGGTAGAATCAATAAAGAGTATACATTTAAGTGGCTGGACAGGTTGTTCACTAACCAAGAGTTCATAAATATTTTTCCTACAGTTGAAGTGGAGCATTTTCACAGACAAGGGTCGAATCATGCTCTTTTGCACTTGACCTGTAATGTTGAAGTTGTACTATAGGCTGGTGACCTGGAGGTTTCCTGATGGGGAGTGGATTAAATGTAACACAGATGGAGCTTGCAAAGGTAACCCAGGCAACAACTCATATGGGTTTTGGCTAAGGGATACAAAAAGAGATATTATTTATGCAGAGGTAGGGTTCATTGGCTTGCCAACTAACATAGTGGTTGAAGCCACTGCAGTTTTGAAAGCTATACAATATGGAAGGAATAAACAATATACTCAATATGCAGGTGGAATCAGATTCTCTAATCATCATTAAATTTATTAGAGGGAAGTGGAAAATTCCATGGAAGATCATTGAAATTATAGAGAACATTCTAACTCTTTCTAAAGAGATGAATGTTAACTATAAACACACATATAGGGAATACAATAACTGGCAGATGCTTTTGCCAACAGGGTACATGGGCACTTATAGTAAATTATATGTTGGGGGTTCAGTCAGATGTCTTGCCTATCCAGGAAGATATGCAATATGAATAAAGCACAGATACCAACAATCAGAATAAAGACAATGCATCTTCATGATATTCCTAGTTAATAATATGAGTAATATAGCCACAGGATGCGATTCATATACATTAAACGCATCTACGCTCTTATAATATCTATAAATATCACAAAAGTCACAATTATAGGCCTAAGGGTTAGTGAGAGTGTGAGCAAAAAAGCTGTGGAAGGACATAGTGTGCATCCAAGCAAAATGAGGAGTGGCTTCATCACAAAAATGCATTAGCATCGTCACCCTTATCGTGCTTTAGGTGCGAATCCAAAGCTCCACCAGGTTCTGTAGCAGCTGAAGAGGTTTTTCAATAGAGGAATGAATTAGGAGCAAAAAGGAGAGAGTTGAAGTGGCTTACATGTCGATCCTGAGAGAAATGCAAAGCTTCCTTTCCAAGAAGAATGCAGCAGGCCATGGCAGATCCACAAATGACATACTGTTTCAGAGAGAAAAAAATATCAAAACAGGGGTTTGAAGCAATGAATGAATGCACAAAGGGACTTACATGCTGATAAAGAGAATCATCAGGAAAACAAGTCCAAGAGGAAGACTTGTGCATGGAACAAATCACCATGGATGATGGAGCTGAATGGATACATGGGGAAGACGGACAACTGAACAGGAGGAAATATGTTTGTTCATTTAGAAACACCACATTCTTTGGGATTAATTATGTTAAACTGCAGGGTTAGGCCTCCTAGTTAAGATGTATTGAACTCTTTATTTGAATAAATAAAATGGGCCTCTAAGTCCATAATTAATTAAAAGAAATATATTATTTAGTGCTTTCAGTTTAATTTATTTTATTAGAATTTACTTAGCATCAAACAGATATAGGAATGAAGACTCACAGTAAGCATTTGCTGAAACCTTTAAAGATAGTCCCTTACTTCCAAAACTACATAACATAGTAGGTCTATGTATTCCTTCTAGATCCACATTATCAACTTAGTGATACTATATTGGATCAAATCAACCTTTGTACCTTGACAAAGTATAATGGGCCCTATTTGATGGGGAATATGTATTGAACTCTATGTCTAGCTACTATGGTTATATATGATCAATTTTAGTTCTCCCATAATCCAATCTTTCATATACTACATGAACATAGATTTATCTATTTTAGTTATACTACTTATCAGTTGCATCTCTTACTATTTGCTCATTAAATGGGTTTATGCTACCTTAATTTAGCATTTTAGATCCAATTAACATGTTCAGTTATTTATTTTATCATGTATACCTTACATACTTAGTACAATCAAAGTACTAATTGCATACTCTTTATACTATATTATTGATAATATAGGTTCAGTGCTCAGTATTCAGCTTGCAATTAGTACATTTTCGGTCAACACAATAACAATATTGATGAGTCATCATCTTTCGAGAAAGATTGTTATATTTACTTCAGTTATTTAGTTTTTCAGTTTTCAGACAGATAGAGTTAGCTAGGGACTTGTCCCAGCAATTCATCTTAGTAGAGGATTGCAGGCAGTTAGACTTGGTATCAATTTATTGAGTATTCAATTTTTTTGTCTTTTTAACGTTTGATTCTTAATGGATTGCCACGACCTGGTCCCAATCATGATGGCGCCTGCTAGATCCCACCTATATGCAAGTTAATTAACTAACACACAGGGTACCTTTCCGAGCTTTCTAGTCCAAACCATAACAATATGACACTATACATAATCGAAACCTACCCAGAACTTGGAAGTCAATCGTACAAAGTTACAGTAGACACAAGAACATATCATATACATATATCAATAATCATAACAATATACAAAATTAGAGTGCCTCTACAAATACCTAACACTACTTTACAATAAGAATATCTGGATACAAAAAATGACCATCAATAGAAAGGAGACTGTAAAGAAAATAGATCTGCTAGTGCTTATCAAAAGTCTTCTGAGCGCTCCCAAAGTTCCTCAACTCAGCTATCACAATCATACCTGGACCTGCACCATGAGAAGATGTAGAAGTCAGAGTGAGTATTAGAATAAGAGACACAGTAGGCATCATCGGTCGACTTAGTGAAATACCATAAATTCAGAAGACTCAAATATAAAGAACTGCAATAAGTCTATCCCAAATTAGGACTCAAATCAAGGAAACAATATGTCTGGAAACCCTTAAATCGCAATAGAGCCAACTAAGTGATGAACAATAACGACCTGAACCAGCCCAAGTGATGAACAATGATATTGGAATATGAGAATATAGTCACGACTGAAGCAAAAGGTAGAGTTTTTGGATGCTCAATTGGGGCTAGAGGTGAAATTACAGTTATTGGATTTGATCCAATGGTCAAGAGAAGAGGGCAAACCTAGTATAAGAATTTCTTCTAGGAAAGGGGATTTATACTAGCGGAAGAGGATGTGGTAAGGCCTATAATTAGACGCATTGGCTGCTTGTCTTAAGAAATTCAATCGGTGACATAAGCAATTTCTTATAAGAGACTTACCCTATCTTTACATAAGTAATTTCTTGAACGACAAAACTGTATGGCCTATACCACCATGTCCCCAACTGGGACATAGCACTGTACATGGGTACAAGGTCCTAACATCTATGCATATACACTAACTGTGCCCCTCTAAGCCCAAAAGGTACACCCACAAACAATCTGATCAACCAAATCACAGTAAAACCAAACTCCCAATATTACATGATCACAGGTCGATTGTACGTGGGTGTAAGGCCCTAGTATCCAGGGTTGAATGCCCCTTGAGCCCCCATAAGCCTAGAGGGTACACCCATGCACAATTAGGATGTAAGTGGGTATGGTGGATCCATGGGTAATCAATCACGGAGCCTCGCCCCAATAATCACATATTAACGGGGTCGTCGACCCTGTGCTAGCACGTGGCATCCAATCCAAAATACATATATGTAATAGTGGGATGTATCCCCCAGGTGAGAAAGAGTCCCCCTCTCATAATCAAATATGTCTCATCTAAGAATGTTAATCATGAGGCCTCGGCCCCAAAATGGAACCAGCAGGGTCCTTAACCTAAAATATTAATCAATGGGCCCTAATCCCTAAAATTAGTCAATGGGCCTCATTCCCAAAGTAACAATAAATACTGGGACCTCTTTAGAATTAGCACTTTGGTTTCAGACACTCGGAGATGACTACTAAAGAACTGGACCACAGGACGCGTCACTCGAGTTCTTAAAGACTCGGACATGGCCACCAGAGACTTGAACTATAGGGTGTGTCATCTAAGTCTCGAAGCATAGAAATAACCACTCTCTCTCTAGCCTATCCGAATCAGGATCCCCCAAACATACCATCTCTCCCGACAAAATCATCCCTATTGCACCAGATAGTCCACTACCTTACTCAGATAAAGACAAATAAACCAGCATTAGATGAAAAGAATCAGTGCAAAATAACTACCAGCAATAGCTCAGAGTGTATATGTATCACAAATCATTGTAGAGTCATATTCAACAAATGCGAAGTATACTATAACATCATTAATCACAAGTGCCCATAGTAAACATAAACAATCATGATCTATCATGAGTATCCCAGAAAGACAAACCCAACAAATTTATATCTATACTAGAATTAGGCCATAATATGACATATAATCAATATACAATCTCCTGGTCATCATATCTCAGTAGCAAAAGGCTATACACATCATACAGGTACAAGTCAAGTTAGAACACATGCCTGTCCAAGAGCACTAGCCCATATTCAGCCCTTACTAGACCTTTTATCTATGTAAAGCAACTCATAGGGCAGCATCGGTGTAATCTAAGTTAAGTCCCAAGAGTCTAGACAATCATAAGGATGACACCCACCAAAATCATTCATAGCCTAACAGCTATAAAGGATATCACCTAAGGTAACCATGTGTCGGCCCACTAAAAATATGCCCCTCTCATTAGGATGATAGGTCCAAGACTAACCCATATAACTAGTGTCTAATTACAAATAGCCTAGAAAGCCTATAGGATTTAACCTGCACCTCACTAAAAGGGTCACACACCTATTTCTAACCCATCAGTGGCTTAGTGTCAATGCATCTCGTGTTACTGGTCATGAGGCCCCTTTAGGTAGATAACTAAGACCGTCACTAGAACATAGTGTATCTCTTCATTCACCAGTGGCACAAGTACATAATAGATAAAAGTAGTATACAGGATCATATAAACCACAAGGCAACACAAAATCATGTTTAATAAAAAAATACTACCATAAGTACTCAACTCAGATATAGATACTAGATTTAGTGCACAACGTAGCATGTAATCACGTTTTAGCCTCAGGAGCTAGTATGTGTCGGTAGCCTTAGCCCACACATACATACAAGAGAAAGTCAAGCTCAGTGTACATACCTGTCATATGCTCGTATTCCTAGCGAGCCCCTTTTAGGCCCTCTCGTAGTCATACAGTGTAAGAACATAGACATTATAATAGTTATAGCCAACACAACCCTTAATACAATAACTAGAGTCCTATGACATCATATGTATACAAATACAAATCACATCCATCCATATACATCATATACTCTGCAATTCAATCTATATAGAGTATATTTCTATACATTCCAATTCAAATACACATATATTTCAACTTAATCTGCAGTTTAGAGAAACCCTAACCTACTTGGTAATCGACGTATCATGCTCTGAGTTGATCCAATCAATTTTTTCCCTCTGAATCACTTTTCAATGCTTCTTAGCTAAGTTACAAAATCATTATGGCTGATTTGGCTATAAAATTTCTGGAAATGGGTGAAATTACATTAATTATGACCAAAATAGGAAAAAATAGGGCCCACTTTTGAAATGTCGAACCAACCTCAATAAAATGATCCTTACATCACCTCAATTCCATAGCCAAAAATTGAGCCCAAAATAGATCTCAGAAGGCAAAGAAACGACTCAAAAATGAAGTTTCATTTCTTAGAGGAAACATTTCTTACATTACCTCTTGGTCAAATTTTGCAATCTATAGTCAAATTAATATGATCCAAGTATATGACAACTTTTCTCTAAGAAAATAGAATAACTTAGACACACATTTCACTTAATTCCGTTGAGAAATGACCAAAATATCACAATATAAAGTTTTCACCAATTTAGATATATGATCAGTGAATGAACAGGGATTTCACCTCAAAATATGTGTTGAATTCTGAATCTTCTTTCACCATGATGTTCCTTGTAAAAATTTGAGACACATAGTGTTAGACCCTGTAAGTTAAAATCCGCAAGTCCTTAATTGGTTCGATTTGGTAAAGTTTGGGACCAAATGTAAATTTTATCCTAAGTTTAATCTTTAAGAATTAAATTGTTGTGGGTCATGTGTGTGTTCAATTCTTATTGGTCTAAGTGGAACTTAGGTGTTTATATATATATATATAT
>JAOTQJ010010524.1:0-17964 GCA_025642045.1 Solanum sejunctum
TTTAAGACCCGCTATGGTTATTAATCGTTGGCGTTATTGTGATTCGTGTAGACGTGGGACATCCGGAAGCATAAATTAGATTGGCCCTGCATTGGAGTTAGTTGGAGGAAAGGAATTGAAGTATGTAAAGATTTCTACCTCTTGGCATGAATTAGTTACGTTGGGTCAACGTCTTATATTTGAAAAGTTCCCTTTCCTTCACAATTTGGGTCCAAATATGTCTTATGTCCACTTCTTGGTACTTTTACAAAAATGGTATTTATATTTTGACTCTTGGTATGTAGAACCTGCAAGTTGTTAAAATATGAAATAGTTGAGTATGTTAAAATAATGTATTGTATTGGAGGGCGCAAATGCCCGTAACGTTTGGTGAAAAAGCCTAAATGGGACCTATGTTCATTACTTGCCACAATTTTGCTAAGTTAACTCCATACATAACTTTTGAGTCTTTAAAAATCCATTAATATTATTCATTGACCAAAAGTTAAATAGTTGGAAAGCTATGGATTCTATTGTTCCGAAATTACTTTAAAAATTGTTTGAAGTCTATTTAGTGATGTGTAGGATGAGAAATTAAGAAAGTTCCTTGAAATCACTTTTATGTGTGAAGTTGAGCAATTTTGACAAATCTCATAAATGAATAATTTCTGGATTTCAAAAAAATGAACATTGGGCATATTACTAAGTTTTTGGAACTAGTTTTTATGCATGTGATTCTCAAGACTCTATTCGTGCCATTTTTGGTTTCTCTCACCGATTACTGGGTTGGTTGATATCGTGCGTATGTATAACTATATATATGTATGTATCTATATTCCGAAGTAGATTGGATACGATGGGTCGATTTGCCCATGTACCGGCTTTGCTTAGTTTGGAGGCATAACGAACTGGGCTTAGGATATGATTGGCATCATGACATATGGATGCTTGGCCCCTTTGCCCCGGCACACATAAGCGTGTGGCCCCTTCGCCACAGTTCGCTTATATAACGGGCATGATGACCTTTACACATTATTATACGTGAGTGCCTAGCCCCTTCGCCTCGACTCACCTATCCCATGACGTGAGTGTGGGGCCCCTTCGCCTCGGCTCACCTATGTTACACTTGGGATTCGTGTTGGAGATTTCGGAGATTTAAAACTTTTGGTGTTATCAGTTTGGAGGTTGCCATCATTCTCGTCCGATATACATTATTTTGATGTTTAAATAAAGAAATATTTTGATGTTTATATACAGGTTTGACTTATATATTTTATTTGGTTTATTACTCTCACTTATATTCCGTGCTTTCTACTTTACATATTCGGTACGTTTTTCGTACTGACCCCCTCTCTTCGGGGAGGGGCTGTATTCATGCCCGCTGATATCGACGTACAGGTTACAGATCCATCTTCCTAAGATCTCTGTCTACCGTTGACGTGCTCCCTTTGCATCAGGAGCTAATTTTTTGGTATATACATGTACATGTATTTTTCATATTTTGCATTTATGTATATTCGAGGGTATGATGGGGCCCTGTCCCGTCCTATGATTCATTTCGTATATTCAGAGGTCTATGGATATATATGAGTGTAGGATATTGTAGTTGGTATGGCTTCATATGTATGATACCTTTATTGGGCGATTCTACCACAACGATGACCTTATCAGCTCGCATATATATATATATGTATTTTGATGTTGGCTGTTTACTGGGTTCGTTGTATGCAGGTGTAGTTAGTCAGTAAAACAGAGAAAACTCTGCCAAAATTTTGATAAATTTCTTAGCTGTTATAAATAGAAATCTGGATTAGTGCTTGTCTATGTGCGCAATCGGCACTAATCATGATCCATGGGTTGGGTCATGAAGAAGAGTGTAGGGACAGCGATACGTAACGCTTGTAGCTCACTTAGGCGAATGGCAAATTGGAAAAAAAGGGGGAGTTCCTAGGCTATATGTTGAATTTGGAACCTTACATGTGCATACGCGTTTTCTCGGGCTCGCCTGGGAGGAACAAAGCCATGTGGCACTATGGGAACAGAGAGGACAATATATGCACATGTGGGGCTGTTCATGATAGATGGTATTAGAGCCGACTCTCTACTAGTACAGTGGTGGGGCAAACCTTAATGAGGATGCTGAGTCCCTACGGGGGTTGAGTGCAGGGATGACGATACGTAATGCTTGTAGATCGCTTAGGCGAATCCCACATGGGAAAAAGAGGGGGAGTTCCTAGGCCATATGTTGAGTTTGGAACCTTACATATGCATGCATGTTTTCCCGGGCTTGCCTAGAAGGAACAAAATCATGCGGCCCTGTGGGGCTAGAGCGGACAATATATGTATGTGTGGGGCTGTTCGTAACACAAGGATGTTGGGTCTTGGGACTAAGTCTTACCATGCGCAAAAAATACCTATACTTACCCATATTTCAACACCATATTGTACAAGACATTTTTCAATACTCTCTCAAACACTTAGACAAATATTTCACTCAAAATTCAAGTGGCCAAAACTCATGCCAGATCTGAAGGGATTTACTCAAGCTTCAAGTTCTCAATTCAATCTTCATCAAGAAATTCTACAAAGTTAAGGTATATGGGTTTCAACTATTAGGTCCTTTCACTTATGGTGCCCAAGCTTTATTTTTACATAAATTTCATGTTTCTAAGTTGATTTACTTTTGGATCTTACTTAGTATGAGATTACCATGAACTATTTTGGGGTTTCATAAAAGTGTAACTGTTTGAGCATGTTTTGAGCTATGAATCTTGTATCTATTTTGACATTTGATGAAAGGTTCCAATGTATATTGCATGAGGGTATTATCAAGTATTGGTGGGTTGATTTACTTCATGTTTTCTTGCATGATTTCACTCTTGAATTGCAATGTTTTACACTAGCAGTGCATACCCACCAAGTATTTGATAAAATATCTGATTTACTGTTGACATCCATTGCATGTCTAATGACTTGAATGACTTTATGATGATGGAAGGAAGGTATACATATGTTAATTTCATGAAAAGTATCTATAGTGTTACAAGTTGACCACACCTTGTTGAGGGGTTGATACCTCAATCACCATGGATGGTAGGACGTGACAACCATCAACCAATTGAGGGGTTGATACCTTAATCACCATGGATGGTAAGGTGTGACAACCATTAAGAGGTCTCTCACTACACATGTAATATGTTCTATGTAAGTGTATTTTACTTCAAGTATCATTCATATATGTCATATTGCTATTATGCTACCTATTACTTGTGATATTGCATTTTTCCTATATTGCCTATCCCTTAATTTATTGCATCCTACATACTTAGTACATTCACACGTATTAATGCATACTCAATGCCTACAAGACGTTACCATGTAGGAATCGGAGCCCCACTTGATCATCTTCCTCCTCTACGTGGCTAGTACGATTTCTCTCAAAGCAAGTTGGTGAGTCCTCAACTCCAAGGACATACTTTTCTTGATTTATGTCACGTATTGACTCTTCTTATGTTGGAAATTTATGGTTATGAGGGTAAGCTAAGAGATTGTCTTGGACCCTGCTCCTATCTATGTATTAAAGGTGCTGTTGGAATCTTATGACACGTTAATGCTATACTATTGGCTTGTTATGTTTCTATGGTATCAAAGATGTCCCTAAGCCCCGTATTTTGCCTTTTGTTTCTATCTATTGGTGTTGTATAATTGCTTTCGCGACCAAGAATGTGTAATGATATGCTAAGAGACTTGTTTGGGGTCCTTTATGGTTCCCCATTCGCCGTGTCATGTCTAGGCCCAAGGTATAGGTCGAGATAGTTTAGAGACTAAAGACATTCTATAATGACCCCTTGAGTTGATCCCCCATCTTAAGCCTCAATTAATCCTAAGTCTAATCCCACAGAATAGTTAAAATAATGATAAATTTAATCATAACATGAATAACTTGTAAGAGACATAATAACATGACATGAGTAGCTCATTACATGCCTAACCTTTAATAGTGAGCTTACTTGAACTTGAACATGAGGGTAAAATAGTAATCATGTTTGATCCCTCAACTTGACATGAATAGCTCACAAGAGGATAAAATCTTGAAATAAGGCTTAACTTATCACTTGTAATATCATAGATACTTTTCATGAATTTAATACATGCTTGGAAGCCCATAATCATCATGAAATCACTTCACTTATAAATCATGCAATAGTTCATCAACAACTTAGAAATTCTTGTCATGTAATTTCATCAAACATATGGTGGGTTCATGACACTTGTTGAAAATATGCAACTCAAGAGTCTATCAAGATAAAGTAAAATTCATTCAAATCAACCCACCAATATTGTAGTAAAACCCTCATTTTGGGTATCTTGAAATTCACAATAATTCAAAATTTTCATAGTTCGCATCATACATAACTTCAATAAATATAAATCAACTTATAAAATAGGAGTAAAATAGGTATTTGTGCATAATCAATCAATACTTGATAAAATCCAACATAATTTATATTCATCATTCATAATAAGAGATACTCATAAGTAATATAACTATAAATCATGCAATTTTCATAAAATGAGAAGGTTGGGATCCATGGGTGAAAGGACCCATAGATGAAGACCCACATACCTTAAACTTATGAATTTCTTAGAGTGAACTTGAAAGATACTTGAAGCTTAGGTTGGGTACTTGAAACCCAAAATTATTCTTGAGATTCTTGAATTTGAATGGAGGTTTTGATAATGTTTTGAAGAGGTTTAGAGAGGGTTTTTGTGAGTTCTAGAGTTAAAAAATGGCTAAGTATGGAGGATTTCACATTTAAATGGATTGGGTTATTACTCCAATATCTTTGGGTGAAATATGAAAAATAGGGAAAATATTGCACTAGTGCGTGCCCCAAGCGCGACACAGACTAGGCGCTCCTCACAAATCAACAATATTGCGCGCCCTAGGCACGTCATGGCTTGGGCGTGTAGGCTCTCTAGAAATTGATTAGTTAGTGAAAATTATTTTTCACTAGGGTCTTTTATAATTCGAGTTTTACCCATTTTCCACTCAATTTCTGCCCTCCCCCCATAATTAAGAATATGAAGTCGAATTTCCGACATCATGCATGAATTTTGATATATATAAAAATTATGATTATAGAATATTTTGAAGCACATAAGGGGTGTTTCAGCAATCGCATTGATCTATTTGACCCATCAAGGTGTCTCTTTTGTGTGATTCGAGAAGTGTCAGTTGAGCTTTTGGAGGCTCAAGAAGTTGCTCATCGCTACACCTATCTTGATCCTTCCAATTGAAGGTGTTAGCTTTATTTTACATTATTATGTATCTGGTATCGGTTTGCGGTGTGCTTTTATGCAGTAGGGTCAAGTTATTTCCTATGCCTCTCAGTAGTTAAGACAACATGATTGCAACTACCTTCGCATAACCTAGAGTCGGCATCTAAGATGTGGTGGAACTATTTATACGGGGTCTATTGTGATATATATATAGACCATCGTATCCTTCAATACATTTTAAGCCATAGGGACCTTAATTCTCGGTAGTGGCATTAGATTAAGCTCCTAGCAGACTATGACTTGACTATCCTTTATTATCCACATTTGGAGAGTATGGGTAGCCTATCTTAGTTACCAGGCATGGAGTGACCATTAGCTTCTAATGTTCAGTCTTTAGCTAATAGAATCGTTAGGATGGATCTTTCAGACTCTGGATAGTTAGTGGCCTTTGTTGGGGCCCATTCATCTTTATTTGATAAGATTTGAGGCCAATAGTTTGACGATGAGAACCTAATTTAGCTTCAATAGTTAGTGCTACCAGGCGAGGTTGGCTAGGTATCTATTAATTCAAATACTTGAGTGCCTGCAACGGGACTATCTAAATACTTGATGGTTGGATGGTTGAGTCCTCCAATCTTATCCTACATAACATAGTCTTGCTCTAGTATGCCTTAGCCATGGTTCGAATAATTCAGGATAGATTGAGAACAACATAGAGCAATCATCAAAGTTATGTGGACCATCGATACTGACCTTTATCCTTCATTTTTAGTGAATAGGTATTTCTATAAGTATCGCCCTTGAAGAGCGTGATGAGTTTCGAGAGCCAAGGAAAGGTTAGCCTTTGATATATTGGTCCATTTGAGATATTATGGTGTTTTGGTGAGGTTGCTTATGTGTTGACTCTATCTCTGGCATTTTCAATTATCCATCTAGTTATCTATGTTTTTATATTGTGTCAGTACAATATATATGAGCCCCACGTGTTTCAGTATTATACTATTGAGTTGGATAACCGTCTGACTTATATTGAGGAGTTGGAGGACATATTACACAAGTTGTTTGCCAACTTTGCTCTAGATCCATTCCAGTAGTTAAGGTTCAGTGGAGACACAATCTAGTTGGGGGGGATACTTGGGAGATTGAGTAGGAGATATGAGAGAAGTTTCCCAGCTTATTTGATCCCCTAAATATTATTATGTTCTTAGTTTTCACGAACGAAAGTTCTTTTACTAGTTGATATTGTAATGACTCTCTAGGTTATTTTACCCTTGCTATGTTATTTTCTATTGTTAAAACATTCCTATAGCAACCCTAGGTCACTTATGACCTGTTGGCACTGGTATCACGGTTGCCTGGTCGTTCATCAGGGAGTTGTGCAGGCTTTCATGTTTTGAAAGGCCTTATAACTTAGAAACTTGATTTTTATGCAAGGAATTTTGGCTATTCCATTAGCTCTTAATGCACAAATTTGGCTAGAAGCATGGTCAGCTTAAGAATTGTGGTTTTAGTATGAGTTTGTGAGTTTTGCATTTTAACCTTCTAAATTAGCCAATGGTTGAGTTTGGTGAACATTCATGGAAATGTTCAAAATGAAAATAATGATAGTGTGGTTATTTCCTAAATATCAAATTTGGTCTAGAACGAACCTTTGTTGGGTTCACAAGGCTTTCAGGCTCATTTTGAGCCCCTCAGTAGAAGTTTCCTAAAAATAGTCATGGGAGTAGGATCTATATTCAGTTAAAATAAGCTTATACAGGAATTTTGACTATGCCCATTAAATATGAAATGTTATTTTTCATAGGATATCAGAGTTCGTTTGCATTCATGGGGCCCCAAATAAATTTCGAGTACGTTATTAGAAATTTTGAAGTGGGAAATCAACATTATTAGTTAATATCTGGTATATCGATAAGAGACCCTTGGATCACTATATCGACAAGGGCATAACAATAGTGACACTTGGCGAAGGGCAGGGGTATCGGTATAGCAAAGCCCGCCATTTTGAAAGGGGTTGCAAAAGAGACAACCAGGATCAGAATAGCAATGGCCGAGGGTCCATTATGTTTTAGTACTTGATCGTATTTAACTCATTTACATGTCTTTAAAGAATAATTTCTACCTCATTTTGGACTCGAATTAAGGTATGCAATGGTCTAATTTCAAAGAAATTTTATGGGGTACGCATTGGTGATATCAGGGGATTGATATAAGGCTTCGTTGTAGGTAAATTTTGCTTTATAACTTACACACAATGTGTTTTTGGAAAATTTTTAAGGCATCTCTGGAGGGTGATTTCTTGAGTTGTGATCATTCATTTTAAGCAATTCTTGGCTCAATTTTGGGTGTCTTTTCATGAGGATCATAGTGGGGTGATTCAACTTGGAAATTGTAGCTTATTTTTAGTTTCTTGACATTGTAGTTCAAATTTTGTTTTCTCGATTGTTTGTACATTGCAATGACTTTTTACTAAAATTTAGTTGTTGCATTGTCAATATAATTAAGCTGGGAATGTTCTTAGGGACTAATTTTTGGGGTCAATTCTGGAATTCTAAATGCGGGTCGCACATTTTTCATTTTAGGCCTTGAAATTTCTCTGTCCCTATTTCATGTGAACTTAGCATCAAAATGATTGTAGTGATGTTGTGAGTCTATTGTTGGCAGCTTGGCAGAATTTGAAAATCATACAGAAGGGAAAAGCCCTAGGAAAGTGATTCAGAGTACTTATGCTTAGCCTAAAGGTAGGCTACAACTCCATTTTCTTTAGATTGAGCTACTAAAAGTGAATTGATGTTGAGTTGATTGGAATTTTTGGTAGGGGTAACTAGTTACTTGTTCGAGGAGTTCGATTCATGTTGTAGGCCTAGTCGATGTATTTGGGTAGATGAGAATGTGTTACATATTCTGTTAGGCTTTCCTATTGATTACTAATACTATTTCTAGTAGATTCTGGATTTTGTTAGCGTATGGGGCATTGAATTAATTATGGTTGAGTAGCATAGTTATGGTGTTTGGTAGTGAAGCAAATTTTAGGTCCCTTTGAGTACTTAAGGTTTTTGTAAAAATTCTCTATGCTTCTTGGCAACTCTTCTTTTATTATTGTCGGTTTTATATTATTAATATGGTGAAGCATGATAGCCCTAGTATAGGATATCAAAACCTACTTAAGATGCCTCAACATCGTTTGGCTAGCTTAAATCCACGTACCATGGTGTAGCAAACTAGTGTTTGATAGGTGAAACTTAGTAAGGCAGCAACATTCTCAAGTATCGTAATATTGTCCACATCTCCCTGCATCCGATGACTCGAGCACATTGGTAGAGTTAGGTCCCATAATACTTCATTTTGGGCCTTGATGATTGGATGGTTACACCAAACCCAAGCTATTATGAAAATAAAATCCTTGGTAATTCTTAGAATTCAAATGGAAAAGAAGAGAAGTGGGAATGTCTGGTTGAGTTTTGGCGAGCATCTGAGTAACAGTAGTCTTGGCCTTGGTCTCCTCTATGCATTTTGCGAGCATTTGAGTAGTAGTAGCCTTGACTTAATCCTCCATGATACCTTTTGATCATTATTTTGTGTATATAATAGCTCTGGACTAGTGACTTCCAAGTCCTAGCGGGGTTTCTTGTATTTCTGTATTTTTGTATTTTATATTTTCAGTTAGTCTCAACTTCTGTCCTTTTATATCATTGATGTACGGATAAACTATATTAGTTTTACCCCAACACCCATTACTTAAAGCTCTAGGTTATAGGTCAACTTGCCTATCGATGGGTTATGTTAGGTGCCATCAGGCCTGATAAATCAAGTCATGACATCTGAATACTCTAAAGCCTCTATTCTGATTGGCTAATAGATTGTGCATATTGAATTGGTTGTTGGAACCCTATGAATTGCATGTGTGGAATTCTAGGGTAAGGATTGGCCAGTCGTATTTAGCGGCATAATGTTAGCTCATCGAAGTAACTCAGTGCATCTCCTAGTTTCTACTTGATTGCCCAATTGTTGATGGTTTTTTCACATTATTACTATTTTGGCGATGATTAGTTAGGTCGCCGACCTGTTTCTTCCATTAGCCAATTTACATCTTTGATCACTATTTACGATAGGACTTCGGAATGCAGTCCCTATCACTTCAGGTGATGGTCCTTTTGCTCATTAAATGGCTTTTGTGGTCTAAATGGTTATTTATCATGTGACCTTTTAAACTCATTCCATTTATTTCATTTGCACATACCCTTCACTAACATATTATTTCTCATGGTTTTTACAGGATCGCTAAGCATATCCTAAAGAAAATAGACCCAAAGAAGAAAAGAATTGTTTCATGTAACAGTGAGCAAGAATAAGGACCTATAAGACCCCATAAAGAGCCTCATGGTAAAAAAAAAAGGAAAATGCTTACTTCTAATGACAGGGATAGTGATATTTACTCAATTTTGAGTGGAGTGGCTCTAAAAGTGAGAAGAAGGGCTCAAAACCCCTGTTCATGCTCTTGCTACCATTGAACAACCTACCAAATGCTGTCATACCAAAGAATGCTCCAACGCGGCTCATGATCATTTGAATTTTCAATCATAGCTAATTTAGGGTGATATAGAACCTATGAGTCTCAATTAATTAAAGGTTGCAAGATTGAGAACAGTTTTGGAAGAGAAGCACTTATCCATACATTAGGTGGTTGATAACTATCTTGAGGTGTGGGACACATTCAAGTTTCATGGGTTGTAAGTTTTCACAAAATCACATGACCATTACGTTCCTGCATATGTTCAATAATTCTATGAGGTTTATGCCTTGTGGGTCCCCAAGTACAAGGGAGGAGTGAAAACTATTCACAAGCTAGTTGATGTAGAGGAAATATAGGGGAAAATGATACCATGTAGTGCTATCGATATTAATGAGATTCTAGGGTACACAGTTTGTGATGCTTACACATTGGCTGATTAAATGAACAAGAACATGCTTGATGATTTGAAGGAGTGGTTGGCCCCATTGTTGAGTAGTGGAGCATCATCTTAGTTGATCGGGGGTGCTATAATTAAGAAAAAAGAATTGAACGCCCTAGCCTTTTATTGATTCAATTTCATTAGTAGCAACTTGATGGTTTCAAAAATGAGTCAATTTTAGGCATACAAAGGCAACACAGGTAGAGTGTATCATGGACAGCCGTCAGTTGAATTTGGGTACCATCAATACTCTAAAGATGTAGGTGAGAGCAAAGCAAGAGCAGACACCCTTGCCATTTTCTATGTTGACCACGACTTTTTGCCATATAGTGTGTGTGTGTTTCGATAAGAATACAGATGTGTAGAATGCTCCATCTTCTTTTATAGACATCTATCTTATTGAGTCTAAATTTAGATGGGTTGAGAAAGAGAAGAAAAATAAAGTACATATTGATACATCTTTAGTAATCAAGGTTGAGTATTCAAAAGCAGGGTCGGTGAACTATACATGCATCAGAGATGCCTTCCAACACTATTCCTCCTGCTCCTCCCATGACTACATAGGTTCCTGCCCCCGCTCCTACTTCCCAACCCTCTTTGACATAGATTTACATTCTTTAGATGAGCCAACTAGTCCAATTAGTGGATATTTTTTTAGATCGAACTAAGGATGTTATTTTGGGCATGATTGATAAGCCATTGAGACCACTCTTATATCTATTCTGATGGACTCAGAGGCCTAGAGGCAATTATCTGCAGATTATGGTTTGAGACTTGATCAGCTCATTGTCTAAGTTGAAGATATTGAGAGAAAGTATGCTTCACCTTTTAATGTGATGGCCTAGATGGTCGATATTGTTGATTCCAAATTGTATGTAGAATCCTTCAAGTCCACAGGTACCACCTCACTTTGGGGAGGGGGGGAGGGTGGTCGCCTCTTCCAGCACAAGTGTTAAGACAAGGCCTGTAGGGGTGGGTATAACAAAGTTGGTTCATAAGGCTATGACCACCAAGATAGATGAGAAGGCTTAAGTGAACATAGAGCTATGGGGTGAGGTTAGGCCTTATTATGAGTTGCTGCTCCTTGAGGAGAGATTGTCCGAGGTAGTACTTGAGAGATCATGTCATGACACTTCCATTATTGGTTAAAGCGAATTCGACCATTCTTCAATCCTATTGTCACATCTCTGGAGTCCTAGACTCCCACTCCTCCATCCTCTATACCATTAGCCCAGCAAAAGTCTACATCAGCTATTGCACCTACCCATGAGAATGGATAGGTTTTGAGCACTAATGACCCATTGGACTCTTCTTCATCTCTTCCACCTTCCACTACTTGACTCAAGGGGACACTCACACTTTTTCCTCTCTATATAAAGAGAGCTCGAATTATGGGCATGGAGAGAATGAGAAAGTAGAATGAATACAAAGAGGGAAAAGAATGACTGAATGATGTGGGTTTGTGGTGACAAATGAAATAAGGAGATTGTAAGCCGAATCATGGAGGGTCAAGTCACTTTTGTCCAGAACATTTCCTACCCATCCCTAAGACAACATTACAAGCCTTTAGCAAGTCCGTTGTGACCCTACATTAGACACCTTGGGATCCTTGATCAATTAAAAATAAAGGAAAGCCTATGGGCATGATCATGCATGCCATTGCTCTTTTGTGAGTGTGAGTGTTGTGTAATTCCTCAAGAAGTGATGAAACTGCAATAAGTCTTGTGTGAGTGAAGAATATTCTTGAAAGTGAGAACACGCGAAATCATTTTCAGCATGAGCTTGCAAAAGCTGTCTTGATACTCTTTAGTCATGTATTTCGATTATTGTTGAGAGGTAAAAAGGTGTCATGTGAATGTCACTATACTTTGGTAATTGATTGCTTGACTTGCTTGAGGGTAAGCAAAAGGTTAAGTTGGGGGAGTTCATGAGTCCATAGGTTGAACTCATATTCAAGCCTAAACAAAGCTTAATATTTATCTTAATGCATGATTTTATCTAGGGAACTAGTTTAATCTACTGTCAATTGATAGGTTTGGAGATAAACAAGAAAAATAGGATAATTGAAAGAAACACAAGGCAAAATAGGCAAAAAAGTCACAAGATGTGAGCTAAACGTGCGTCGCAAAAGTATTTCGATGGATTGCTAAAGCAACACACAATTGCCTAAATATCCAGCTCATGGAGCCCAGTAAAATGTCTATAAAATGTTATTTGTCTAATTTTTTTTTGTTATTAAAAAACACAAAAAATTGACTTTGAAGAAAATTTTGATTGCTATCGTGAACTGTTGTTATAGAACTTACAGTTATAAAGAGTTCTAAATGTAACAATTAAAAAAGAACACTTTTTTTTAGTGATTAATTAACATTGAAAATGGTGCCATTATCTAACGCTGACATTGGTAGGAGACGTGATGTCTGCACAAAGCTGGACATCTTGAGATCCCATTTGATAGAAATAGATGCGCAAATACAAGGTGCTAGATTACATGGCAAGAATGTAATTGTCTTTACTAATAAATAGAGTTAATTTTATTTTAGAATCTGATCTTGAAAATGAACTTGAAACTAGATATAACTTCTGTTATCATAGGTGCCTTTGATATTATTTTTGTCCATGTAGGAAGATTATAAGAATTGTTATGTTGGTTGATTGTTGGTAGAAAAGATCATATAATATGCAAGGGAATAAAAATTAATATTGTGTTAAAATATGTGTATGTTTTATTTCTGCAGTTATTTATTTATTGTCTTCACAAAATAAAGAAGTTATAGAAATTAAACATACATATATACTTTAACATGAAATTAGTTTTTATTCTCTTTTTCTCCCAACAATCAATTAACATAGCAATTCTTATAATCTTTTTACAAGGAAGAAAATAAAATTAAAGGTACCTACAATAAAAGATGCTATCTCAAGTTTCAAGTTTATTTTCAAGCTCAAGTTCTTTCCTCAGATAAAAAGCAACTCTAACTATCATTAAAGACACCAATATATTCTTTCCTTGTAATATAACATCTCATATCTGATAATTCATTTCTATTAAGTGTGGGTAAAACTTTGTAGTGCTATGTACATCTCACGCCACCTATCAATGTCAGCATCAAACAACGGTATCATCATTGTTGTACATAATCACATGTCAAAAATATACAATAATCTTTTTAGGTATTATAGTTAGAGCTTACTATAACTATCATTTCTATAACAACAATTCATGATAACAATAAAATTTACTTTCAAATTGATTTTTTATGTTTTATAATAGCCAAAAAAGAAGGCAAACAATGCAGTTATAAATAAAATTTATTGACTGAAATAGAAACATTAATATGAAGAAATATAATAAGCAAAAGGAAATAATTAAACTAACTTTAGTAGGGTGATGCTACTTTATGTCGAATGTAATGAAAATAAAATATCATGATCTGGGATATTTATAGAGGAGTGTGATCTTAATTTCATATATGAGTTATTAAATTACTATGATAAAGCTTGAAATGTCAAGATATTGAAGGAACATAAATCATTATCTTTTTTCATTTATAGAAATAAAATAAATGAGATAGCAAAGAAGTGTATTTGGTATTAAAAAAATAATTTTCTAAAAAGTATTTTATGAAAATAAATATTTTTCTTATTTATATTTCAGATTTGGTTAGTAAAGAGAATGTATTTGGGGTTCATTATCCATAGTAGTGGCGATATTGATGATGATGTCACACATCGTATTGGGGCGGCATGGACTAAATGGAGACTGGCCTCGGGAGTATTGTATGACAAAAAGATACAATCCAAACTTAAAAGTCAGTTCTACAGAGTGGTGGTTAGACCAGTGTCGTTGTATGGGATAGAATGTTGGCCTATTAAAAATATATATGTCGCAGAAATGAGGATGCTAAGATGGATGTGCAGGCACACCAAAAGTGACAAGGTTAGGAACGAGGCAATTCGGGAGAGACTGGAGGTGGCCTCAGTGGGTGAAAAGTTGATGGAAGCGAGACTGCATTGGTTTGGACATGTGTAGAGAAGGAGTATCGATGCACCTGTTAGGAGGTGCGAGAGGTTAGTTGTGGGTGCTTCTCAGAGGGGCAGAGGCAGGCCAAAAAAGTACTGGGGGGAGGTGATCAGACAAGACATGGCGGAACTCGACCTCACTGAGGACATGACCTTAGATAGACAGAAGTGGAGGTCACGAATTAGAGTAGCAGGCTAAATTTTTCTTCTTCTTCCTATTCTTCCCCTTCGTCTTCTTTTATTATTATTAGTTGTTTTATTTTAATACTCTTATTCCTTTCCTTTTAGTATATGGCCTATATGTGTTAGTTTTAATATATTTACATATTATCATGTGTTGCTCATCTTTAGTCACACCTATTGTCCCTTGCCGTTCCCTGCCATTTCATTTTGTCATATCTAGTTCTCACTACTTGTGGGTTTTGAGCTGAGGGTTAAGGAAATAGCCTCTCTACTTCTATGAGGTAGTGGTAAGGTCTGCGTACAATTTTATCCTCCCCAGACCCCACTTGTGGGATATTACTGGATATATTGTTGTTGTTGTTGTTGTTAGTAAAGAGAATGTTATCCGAAAAATATTTAGATACAATCTATGCAAATAGTATGAGCACAAATGCATATCTATTTTCCATAGCACAATGAAGGACCCAATTCCAAACCGTTAGAACAACCATGAAATTGAATCTGGTGTTGAGACCCCAAAAAAACCCATCATTTATCGAGTCTCTAAGTTGGGTTCAAATAACGGGCTCAGTCACAATTTAGGATTAAAATTTGGATCGAGATCAGGTCCCACATCAGGAAAGGTCGCTAATGATTTCAATTTAGGATCATGCTAAAATCATGTCTTGAATCAAGACTCAAGTTGTCAATTCAGGTCTCAAATTAGGTAATCTTGAATCGACTCCCAAATTTATCAAGGGAGGGTTAAGTCACATCACGAGGTGGTATATTGAGGGGATAGAGGTCAAGGTATTTGGGTGGATTTGGTGCTGGGGTTGAAACAAAATTCAAGAAGTCAATATATTTTTTAAAATTGGAGAAAATTAAATTAATATGAAAGATATTTTACAATATATTTAAGTCAACTAAATGTGAGAAAAATAAAAAAGAGAATTCTCTATACCTAAGACACCCTGAATTAGGAAGAAAATCAGCACTACTAGTGTTTATCATAAAAATTAATTATTATATTTATTTATATATAATTATTATAGAATTAAAGGAAGAAAGTCTAGCCTAGGATTATGCCACACGACAGAATGAGATAAAGCCATGTGTTAACTTTAGGACAATAGTTAGTTAGGTAATAATTAGTTAGTATTTACTTTTAACTCTTACAACTTTTTAAAGATTCAAATTTTACACTCACTTTTTTTTACTACTTATTTATTTTAATTATTTACAATTTTTAGCATATACCAAACAGAATACTTAGAGTGCAAATTTAGTATTAAGAAGGATGAAGCAGATAGCAATGTGAGACTTGTCACTCAATCTATTTCCAAGAAAGAAAACTTTAAATATCTTGGGTCCATCATCTAGAGTAGTGATGATACCGACGATGATGTCAAACATCGTATTAGGGTAGCATAGACAAAATGGAGGCTTGGCTCTGGAATATTGTATAATAGGAAGATACCACCTAAATTAAAAAGTAAGTTTTACAAAATGGTGGTTAGACCATCTTTGTTGTGTGGGTGGAGTGTTGACCGATCGAAAACTCACGTGTTCAGAAGATGCCAATAGTGGAGATGAGGATGTTGAGATGGATGTGTGGACATGTGCAGAGAAAAAATATTGATGTACCTGCTGGGAGATGTGAGAGATTGGATTTAGGGTCTACACGGAGGAGTGGAGGTAGCTCGAAGAAGTATTGGGGGGAGGTGATCATACAAGATATGACGACACTTCATCTCACCGAGGACATGACCTTAGATAGAAAGGAGTGGAGGTCGCATATTAAAGTAGCAGGCTAATAGGATACTAGGGATAGGTTAGTAGAATTAGTCGGGTTTTTATATCCGGTGGTGTCATTATCCGTTTTATATTTCTTAATGTTATTGTATTCACTTTCTATCATTGCTTTCGTATTAGTCGTTTCTCCTTGTTTTTCTTTTGCTTTTTTCCATATCTAGCTTATTCTGCCTATAGATTTTTGCGACGATGGTTCCCCAGAAATAGCATCTCTACCTCTATGAGGTAGTGGTAACGTTTGCATACATTTTACCCTCCCCAGACCCTACTTATGGGATTCCCTCGGTATGTTGCTGTTGTAATTCTATTTCTTTTATCTTGGTGTTTGATTAAAAGTAAATTCTTTTGAAGAAAATATCTTTGAATTTTAAGCTTCTACAATTATGAAAAAGTTGAAAAATAGCAGATAAAAAATTGTTATGGCAGCTCCTACTATTACAAAACAAATCATTAAGGAATATTATCTTCTTCTTTTTCTTTTCCAGTTTTCCCCTGTTTTTTTTTTAATTTTCATTCATTTTTCTTTATAAAAATTAAAAGTACTCTTATACTATGGGTGTGTGTGAGAGAGAGAGAGAGAAGAAAAGTCTCACTTAAAATATTATTTGAAATATTAGAATTTCTATTTAAAAATAGTGTTGAGGCGCATTTATGAACATGTGTTTTTGCTTTATATAAATTATAAATAACTAAATTTATTAAAAAAATAAAAAGAAATCAAAAAGATAATAACTTTTACTCTTTATTTAAAATATTTGGATGAAAATAAAACACTATTAAAAGAAGAATGAAAAACAAAGGGAATGAGTAGTGTAACATTTATAAAATTCAAATAATTTGTGGAGGGGATAGTTCTAAAGCTACGGTCAAACCATGCAAACTTTTGATATTGTTGACTGAAAGTGGTGATATTTGGAGTAAGTAAAAAATCGTTGATGTTCTGATGATGGGGTTGATTTCTGTGAAGTTAATGAACAAACAAAAGAAGACCAAAAAACCTCTTTTTAAGTGATAAATTTGGTGATATTATCAAGTTGTTAGTGATAAAAGAAGAAATTGTCACGCTTAAAGAAGGACTATTTGAAGAAAACCCAAGCTCTAATAATAGAACTATTCTCCAGAGAGCTCAAGCTAGCTGTGTTGAAATAATATTTGTAGTATAAAGAGAAGTTTTGAAGATAAAAGACATGTTTGCAATGATTTACCAAGGGTGGTAAAAACACTAAATTTTTTCACTGTTTAATTAAGGAGAGAAGAAAAAGGTTGCACGTGAACATTGATGTTCTCTTCATGCTTAATCACTACTACAACTTCTTGCAATATCGGAATGGGTAGAAGAAGCACCGATATACATTTCACCTATTTATAAACAAAACAGACACGATGTATGATCAATACAATGTCCAACTTGTCACGCCTCACCCTGGGATCGTGACCAGTGCCCGATAGGGGCACGCAAACATATACTAAACCAAATTCCTTTATAACCTAGTCTGGAATTCTACCAAAATTTCGACAGAGTTTCCTCTGTTTTATTGACTAACCGCACCTACAGCAACTCCCAGAACATACAGAAACATATACACATATATATATCAATCTAAAAGCGGGCCGACAAGGTCACCGCTACGGTCCTGCCGCCTAATAAACATGTCACTCGTATAAGTACATACTGCGGTCCTGCCGCCTGATCCAGTATCCAAAATCATACAATACACCCGTAACCCACAAGTATCCACAGACCTCTAGA
>JAOTQJ010010534.1:0-17964 GCA_025642045.1 Solanum sejunctum
ATTTTTATGTTGACATACAGGTTTGACTTCTATACTTTCTTATGTGGATTGTTATTTTCACTCACATTTTGGGCTTTTTGCTTTACATACTTGGTACGTATTTTGTACTGATCCCCTCCTTTTGGGGTCTGCGTTCATGCCCGCAGGTACAGACGAATAGGTTAGAGGGTCGTCTTCTTAGGACTTCCGTATACCATTGTAGTGCTCCCTTGCATTAGGAGCAGATCGTTTGGCATATGCTTGTACACGTTCATTTTGTGTTTTGCATTTATATAGATATGTATTCGAGGGTATGACGGGGCCCTATCCCATCTCGAGATCCATTTTCTGTACATAGAGGTCTGTGGATACATATGGGTGTGGGAAACTATGTTGGTATGATCTCGTTTGTATAATGTGTTTGTTGGGCGGTTCTGCCGCTGTGGTGACCTTGTCGGCCCGCCTTTATATATATATATATGTTCATATGGCAATGTCTAGTACTGTTGGGTTAACTGTTTGCAGGTGGGGCTGGTTAGAAAAATAGAGGAAACTCTGTCAAAATTTTGTGAGATTCCTTAGCTGTCGTGAATGGAAATTCGATATAGTGTATGTCTGGGTGCCCTATTAGCACCAATCACGGCCCCTGGGTTGGTTCGTGATAATCACATTGAAATAGTTTAATCCTCTTTTGAAAATTGGTTTTCTACCTTTTTCTGAAACTTAACAAACATTCAGATTTCGAATATGTGTTGTGTTAAGTTTTGAACCATTACCAATAGCAATTTTATCAGGACCATTATAAAACTGAAGGTTGTACAAGTTACCTGTAGAATTTATCATATGGTATTGTCCTTATCCTTCGTATCCTCTAAGTTTACTACAAGTAAGACTTCAGGAAGATCATCAAATGCTTGAAAAAAGAAATTTTCATCAATAGAAACACTCAATGTGATTGTTTATAGAACAAATCTGACAGGGTGATGAAAATTCTTTACCTTTATGGGAGTTCCTACCTCAAGCAATAGAATATTGGACCAACAGCTGGACGAAATCCTCCACAGTTCTGGCTAAATGTTTCAGTTGAAAAGCCATATTGTGATTTGTTTGAGTATCTTCCATCATATCATAGTTGTGTATCAAATTATGTAGAGTTAGCTCATTCCATTCAGCAAGCGAATGTCTATACAAAACCTAAACATACCCCTTTCTAGGGAAAATTTGTATAAAAGATCTAGCCCCTTTTACCCACCTGACCTTGAGGGAGAAAGAACTAAATGTCTTACTAATATCATGCTTGATTATCCTAAAATCTCCACTGATCTTGAGGAGGCAAGAACCAACCCAATTAATTAAGCCGAGTATAGAGTTAATTTTAAAGTTCAGCTAGGCAAATTTAACCGTAAATATCATTTTAGATATCATATCATGAATCATAGTGTAATAGTGCAACATGAAATTATTGGTGTCATAAGTGGCCTAGACTTCACTACCGTCAAAAGATTTTTTCTTTCTATTCTTGTCAACATTATGGAAGTCAGAATTAGGAACAACCATTGACTTATAGGCTTATGCTTCTAAATAAAAAGGAGAAGTAGATTGGTGACTTTTCTGCTAGTATAACATAATCTGCCATAACATCACGAGTAGTTTTTTACCTCTCAGATCTTTTTTTATAACTTTAGGAAGAGTTTGTTTCTTCTTTTGCACTTCTTTTTTCCTTCTTAGATGAAGTTCGAGAAGCAACTGAGGTAAATGATATGTAGCTCTACGCAGTAAGGTTAAAAAAGTCATGTGTCTTTAGTGCTCTCTGTTGATTTAGAACCAGAAGCTAAGTCAGTGACTGTTCTAAGTTCTAAATTCCATAATGTTTCAAGGAATATTGGAGGTGTCGTAGAGTGTTGCAAAAGAGTTTAAGTTGTAAATAGATTGAGAGAAGGTGTCCCTACGTCACTCCCTGGGAGGGTGCCCTTGGTGTGGTCGAACTTGAAGAATCATTGTTGATTTTCCAAGAGAATCACCTGGCCATCTCATCACATCCTTGTAAACAATAGAACAATGCTCAAGAAAAGCTATTAGTTTATATAAATAAGTCTCTTTCGATAATAATTTTTATTGAACAAAATTTGAAAAATAATTAACAATCGACTATCTCTACATAATGTCTATGAAGACACTACCCAATCTAAGAGATTTCAAGACAAGTCTTGGTGATTTCAAAACAAGTCTTGGTCTATCTCAAAATCAGATGCTTATACTACTCAATAAAAGAGAGAAAAAAACTCCTTCGGATACTAAGGAGGGCTCACCAAATGTTCAAACAAGATTTTAGATTTCAATGATGCGCTTGTTGAAGGACCCTAGTCCCTATATATACATCATTAACGATGTAGGCCCAACTGGACGTCAGTACATTGAATATACTTGTATATAAGATGACATAGGAAGCAAGTCAGGCTCAGATGTGAATTAACAAAATCAACTCAACAATCAATGACTTAACTCAACAAAGTTTGCAAGATTTGTACACTAAAACAATGCCCCTAAAAGTAACTCTAGAGTGCCACCTAGTCAAATTAGTTATGCAAAATCCTGGAGTATCTTTATATGACAATCATTACATATGAGCTAGTGATTATATAATGTTTGCATTATCATTGTCACAACCATCCAATACTTTCCAAGGTAAGGACGATCAAACCAAACTAGATCCAAAATAGAAGTCCATCTTTTTGTGACATAAGAGGCATAACTCCAATCTGGCGCTAGCAACGTAGTTTATGGATTCAAGTAAATATTTACTCATATTAGTCGGTGCTAAATACTCCTCTTAGTTACTCAATATACTCATATCAATCAACTTAGTCTCATCTTTGCATTTACTCCAATCAAATTCCATCAACTCTCTCAATAAATCAACCAATCAAGACTATCAAGCACGCATGTTATTAAGGCTTATTAATCATTCAATACTCTAACTCAAATAGTCATTTAGAATCTAATTACTCATTCTCGTCACATAAAAACATGTAAGATACTCATTATATACATAAACAAGTGATATACTCCTCATGCTAAGTTATGATCAGGTAATTCAACTCATACATTCACAATCATGATCATAATTTAGTCAATGCAACAAAGATTGCATAGAATGTTACAATTTACGATTCATCTATACTCAACAATGTGTTTATGTTTTCATTATAAAACTCTCTTTTTGTCCAGGAGTATTTGGGAACAAAATATATCTCACAAATTTCAAGATGAGCAATAAATTCAGCTTTAGAAAATTCACCCCCTCTATCACATTGAAAATTTTTAATCCTCACTGAAAAATGGTTTTCTATCTTTTTGTGACACTTAACAAGCATTTCAGATTTCCAATATATATTATGTTTAGTTTTGATCCATTACCAGCAACAATTTTATGAGGACTATTGACCGACTTCAAGGAAGTGAGGGAAACAAGTTGGTCAGCCCATTTCACTTCAGGTACGACAAGTCCACTTTGCACTTGAAGTGAGCTTGAGTTTGCCTGATCAATTGTTAGATTGGCCTTGCTAGTAGTGACATTCTTTATTGTAAATCTTTCAAATTGTCTCAATAGGGCGCCATACTTTCAAAAGAATAAGGCAGAGGAAGGCCAAATTCTTGAAGATAGTTGGCCTTTCTTCAGAATAGTCAATTAGGTTACCATCATGCGCACTTGAATGTTGGACAGGTTACCTGTAGAATTTATCATATGGTGTTGTTCTTTTCCTTTGTGTCCTCAAAGTTACTGCAACAAGGAGTTCAGGAAGATTATCAAATGCTTGATAAGAGATATTTTCATTAAATAGAAACACTCTGTGATTGTTTCTAGAAAAACTTCGACAGGGTGATTAGACTTCCATACCTTACTGGGAGTTCTATCTTAAATAATTAGAACATTTGACCAACGTCTAGATGAAATCCTCTAACACCTTAGCTAAACGTTTGAGCATGGAAAGCCATATTGTGATTTGGTTGATTATCTTCCATAATATCATAGTTTTGTATCATATTATGCGGAGTTGGCTCATTTCGTTCGAAAAATAAATGTTTGTAAAAAACCTAAACATCCCTCTTTCTAGGAAAAATTCGTATAAAAATCTACTCTCTTTCACCCACTTGACCCTAAGGGAGAAATATTTAAATGTCTTATTGACATCATGCTTGCCTATCCTAAAATCTCCACTGGTCTTTAGAAAGCCAAAACCAACCCAACTAATTTAGTCGAGTTTAGAGTCAATTTTGTAGTTCAGCCATGTAAACTTAACTACAAATATCTTTTGAGATATCATATCATAAGTCACACTATAATTATTCGACATGCAATCATTGATCTCATAAGCAGCCCAGACATCTTCATCAATATAAACACTCAGTGTGATTGTTTCTAGAAAAAATCTGACAGGGTAATTAGTCTTCCTTACCTTTCTGGGAGTTCTACCTTAAGCAATTAGAATATTTGACCGACAACTAGATGAGATCCTCCAATACCTCCGCTAAATGTTTGAGCTTGAAAAGCCATATTGTGATTTGGTTAAGTATCTTCCATTGTCTCATAGTGGTGTATCATATTATGCAGAGTTAGCTCACTCCATTAAAAAAATGAATGTTTGTAAAAAATCAGCACATCCCCCATTCTAAGGAAAATTGGTATAAAAAATTTAGTCATAAATTCTTGGAGAAACAATCCTCCTCTTCTTCACCTACTTGACCCTGAGAGAGAAAGAACTAAACCTCTTATTGATATCATGCTTGCCTATCTTGAAATCTTCACTAGTCTTTGGGAAGCCAGAGCCAGCCTAATTAATTAAGTTGAGTTCAGAGTCAATTTTATAGTTCAGCCAGGTAAATATAACTATAAATGACTTTTTAGATATCACATTGTGAATCATACTATAATAGCCCGACATGCAATCATCCATCTCAGAAGCAGACCAGATGACTGTATCCTTTCCAATATACTCAAGCCCATGATATTAGATTCTTCTTATTCTCAATGCTCCTAATTCTTTCACTTTTGAGTCTCATGACATGACATGCATATATGTGCACGAAAATAATTTATTTTGTGATGTTTTAAAATGATTTGAATATGCGTTGATATGAGAAATAACAACTTGATGATTTTCAAATGGTGAATTATGCATTGTACCTTGTGTTTGGAAGTTTCATGTTCTAAGTGAAACAACCCCAAAAAGTGTCTGAAAATGTGCCTCGAAAGTGCCCAGAATCTTATTTTCTATATATCTAAAATTTTGTTGGAACTTCAAAAATCCAATTTCAAATTCTTGTTCAGAGGGTCCAAATTAGGGTGGCAAGGATCTAACCTCAAATTTAATGTAAAGGAATCGAATTATGAAATTTCACTTAGTGCAATTTCCAGTGAGGGTTCGCAACCTCTCCGCGACGCGGAGAGGTATAGTTCCTGCACTGTTTTTTCTGACTTTGCCCAGATTTTTCTAAGTATTGGACCTAAGTTTTCCACTTACTTAGCCTTATTTCACCCTCCTATCACCCAAAATATTCCCCAATATTTCCCCAAACACTTAGACTCATTGCTAACCCTATATTCAAGTCCTAAACTCAAGGCCAATTTCAAGGATTTCTTCAAGGATCTCACCCAAGCTTCAAATCTCTATTAAAGTCTTCTGCAAGAACTTCTCAAAAACTAAGGTATGCGGTGTTGAACCATTGGGTCCTTCCACCCAATGTCCCTAAACCCTCTTTTGCTTAATAATGCATGATTTAAAGTTGATTTTACATGTGTATCTTGTATATTGAGAAATTTACTGTAAAGTGATTTTAGTTCCTGAAAGTATGGTTGTTTTAGCATATTTTAAGATCTAAATCTTGGATCTAAGTTGGATTTGATAAGGGTTTTTGATCTGAATGTCTTGATGGTGTTGTAAGGTATTGATTTATAGTTTTACTACAAGTTTTCTTCCATGATTTTATCTCTAAATTACATGGTTTTTTTACCCCTATTATACATCCAGGGTGTTTGATAAAATATCTGATTGTGGTTTCTTGAGGAAATGAAGGTCCAAAGCATGATATATGATATGAATGATGTTATGATATGAAAAGAGCTTATGTATATGATATAATTGACTATATGATAATGAAATGAGCTTATGCATATGATGTACTTTATATAAAGTGTTGCATTAGACTATGCCTAATCTGGGGGGACAAGAGCCCGGATAACCTAAATGTGGGTTAATACTCATTCACCAGGGTGATGAGTTGGCATCATCACTAACCAAGATGGGGGTTTATACTTATCAATCGAGATTGGGGTTTGTACTTATCCACTTAGGTGATAGGGTGGTATATTCACCAATCGAGATGAGGGTTCATACTCATCCACCTAAGTGATGGGCATCATCATCACTAACCCCAAGGGGTTCATACCTTGGAAATCTAGCAAATGTACTAACTCATACTCGATATCATGTAGGAACCGGTGCCTAAGTTGATCATTCTCCTCCTCCACGTGGGTAGATGGTACTATTCCGAGCTTGATGGTGAGTCCTCCACTTCGAGGACTTTGGTTTATGTTTTCCTCTTATTTATGTATCGAGACACTATCTTATGTTCTATTTGACTATGAGGGTGAGCCCGGTTACTTTTTCTTAAACCCTACTCTATCTATGTACGTAGAAGTGTTTGTTGGACAAGTTATGTATTACTTTTGAGCTTTAACTCATCTATGTTGTTTAAGTATTGCACTCTTTCTTTCTCTCTTAGTCCCATTTCCCCTTGTTCATGTTTCTTAGGATATTTTATATTGCTTTCGCGGCTAAGGATGTGTAATTATATGTTGTGATGCTTGTTTAGGGTTCCTTTAGGTTTCCTATTCACTGATCACATCTAGGCCCTAGGTTTTAGTCGTGACAAACTTTGTACTAGAGCACTATGTTGATAGATTCTCGAAATCCAACACACCGCATTGATTAGAGTCCTATTCTTCATTGTGAAGCGTGTTATGACTATTAACAGGAGGCTATGAGGTATTTTAGGAAATGTTTCCCTTCTTCATGTTCTAAGTTGTGCTATAGAGTTGTGATAAGGTTTTTCTACCTAATAATTGTTCTTTGTTATGCTAGATCATGCCAAAAACTAGATGAAGACGGGCCCAAACTCTCAAGGAGCAACCTATAAATGGTGAGCTCCGAGATACTCTTACTATGCTTGCCCAAGTTGTGGCTAACCAAGTCCCATGCTACTAACCCGGGAGTTAGGGTAAAGGGCACCATGAGGACAAATCCTCCGATTTTCCATGGGTCAAAGGTGGATGAGGATCCACAATAGTTTATTGATAAAGTCTATAAAATTTTGTCGATCATGGTTATTGGGCCAAATAAGAAGGCAGAGTTGGTGGCATACCAACTCAAGGGTCTATCCCAAATTTGCTATGATCAATGGAAGGGTGAGAAAGGTGATGGCTATGTGGTGCTTTGGGAGAAATTCAAATTGGCCTTCCATAGTCAGTTCTTCCTTCTTGAGATTAGGAAAGCAAAGTTGGTTGAGTTTATGAACTTGAAACAAGGTGGTATGAGTGTGAGGGAATATGCCCTCAAATTTAATCAACTTTTAAAGTATGTTGCTCACTTGGTGGCCGACTCTAGGTCAAGGATGAATAAGTTTTTTATGGGGTTTTCCGACTTAGTGAGTGAAGAATGTCAGTCTACCTTGCTTGTTGGTGACATGGACTTATCTCAATTGATGACATATGTTGAGCAAATCAAAGAAGATAAGTTGAGAAAAAGGAGGGGCCATGAGGCCAATAGTGCCCATTTTGACGACAAGTTCCACAAGGGTGTTAGAATTCCACAAGGCCAAAGGCCTCCTCATGCTACAAATAAGGAGTTTGTCAATGACTTCCCTAGACCTTAAGGTAATGGTGAAGTGGCTCCTATTGATGTGTGTCCTAGATGTGGGAAGTGCCATAATGGTTCATGTTTGAAGGGTATTAGTGCATCCTATGTTTGTGGGGAGCTTGGTCTCAAGAAAATAGATTGTCCAAGAAACTGTGGCAAGGTTCGGGGTGCAAATGCGGTCCCATTGGGTAGAGGTGGTCCTCAAGGTGGTGCCCCAAGGCATAATCAATTCTACGCTCTACATAGAAGGCAAGAGGTTGGTGAGGTCCCTGATGTTATTACCAGTATGTTGAAAATTTTTGATCTTGATATATATGCTTTAATTGATCCGGGTGCCACCCTTTTCTTTGTTACACCATTTGTTGCTAAGAAGATCCATGTTGAGTTGGAGTAGTTGCATGAGTCATATGAAGTGTCTTTTTCTATTGGTGCTTCTATTGATTGAAGAACCCATAGGGTCAAGTTTTAATTCCCAAATGAACCCGTCGTGGAATTAGAAAGCCATGATATGGTAATAAGGGGTAGGTTCATCTAATGCATTAAAGCCTATAGGTTGATTTCTAGGAGGTATTTGTATCATCTTGTCAGAGTCAAAGATGTGGAGTCCAAAGTCCTTTCCATTGAGCCAGTTTCAGTTTTAAATCCATTTGTTGATGTCTTCCTAAATGACCTTCCTAGTGTCCCTCCCAAAAGGGAGTTAGATTTGGCATGAATCTCCTTCCCGACACCTAAGCTATATCCATTCCCCCTTATCGTATGGCCCCGACGGAGTTGAATGAGTTAAAGGAGAAATTGAAAGATTTATTGGGAAAGGGATTTATTAGACCTAGCCAATCACCTTGGGTGCACCGGTGTTATTTGTAAAGAACAAAGATGGATCACTTAGAATGTGCATTGACTAATGGCATCTTAATAGGGTCACTATACAGAATAGGTGTCCCCTTCCAAGAATTGATGACTTGTTTGACCAAATGCAAGGGGCTAGCTTTTTCTCTAAGATTAATCTTTGGTCTGGGTATTATCAAGTGAAGGTGAGGGAGTGTGATATTCCTAAGACGGCCTTCTGAACTAGATATAGGCACTATGAATTTGTGGTGATATCCTTTGGGTTGACTAATGCACCGGCCATCTTCATGGACCTAATGAATAGGGTCTTCAAGCCCTACCTTGATTCCATTATTGTGATTTTCATTAATGATATTTTGATCTATTCACATAGTATTAAAGTGTATATGGGCCATTTGAAGGTTGTGTTGCAAAGATTGAGGGAGGAGAGATTATATGCTAAGTATGATAAGTCTGAATTTTGAATGAATGAGGTCACATTCTTAGGTCATGTGGTGTCGGGGGATGGTATAAAAGTGGATCCTAAGAATACTGGTATGATTAGAAATTGGCCTAGACCATTGATCCCGTCAGATATTAGGAGTTTCTTGGCCTTGCGGGTTACTATAGAAGGATTGTGGGTGGGTTTTCCTCCATTGCTTCCCCTATGACAAAATTGACTCAAAAGAAGGTGAAGCTTGTGTGGACCGATGAATGTAAGAAAAGCTTCCAAACATTGAAACATAAACTTCTGCCCGCTCCTATATTGTCACTATAGGATGGGCTTGATGATTTTGTTATGTATTGTGATGCATCTAGAATTGGTTTGGGTTGTGTGCTAATGCAAAATTGTATGGTCATAGCCTATTCTTCTAGGAAACTCAAGGTACATAAAAAGAACTACCCTACCCATGATCCTGAATTAGCTGCCATGGTGTTTGCATTAAAGATTTGGTGACATTATTGGTATGGGGTGCATGTTGATGTCTTTACCGATCATAAGAGCCTTCTATATGTCTTCACACAATAAGATCTTAACTTGAGACAAAGAAGGTGGCTAGAACTCCTTAAGGACTATGACATGAGTGTGCATTACCATCTGGGTAAGGCAAATGTTATGAAAGATGCTTCGAGTTGGGTGTGCAATGGTAGCCTAGCTCATATGTATGGTGGTGAAAGAGATATGGCTAAGGAGGTGCATAGGTTGGCCATATTGGGGGTGAGGTTGGAAGATGTGGGTAATGGCATTATTATGGTTGATGTTTCTAAATCTTCTTTGGTTGATGAGGTGATATAAAAACAAGATCTAGACTCCTCCTTGCTTGAATTGAAGGCCTAGGTGAAAGAGGGCAAATAGAGCTTTTCTCACAAGGGGGAGATAGGGCCCTTAGATACCAAGGTAGGTTGTGCGTGTCATGTATTGATGGTTTGAGAGAGAGAATTCTTGATGAAGCCCATAATTCCTCCTATTCTATCCACCTCGGTTACACCAAAATATATAGAGACTTGAGAGATGTGTATTAGTGGGGAGGCATGAAGAGAGATATTGCCATATTTCTCAACGATTGATAGTTGTCAATAAGTCAAAGCCGAGCATCAAAGGCCAGGTGGCCTAACCTAATACATAAAGCTTCCTACTTGGAAGTGGGAGGTGACTAATATAGATTTCATGGTTGGGTTACCCAAGACTAGAAAAGGTTTTGATTCCATATGGATTAGGGTTGATAAGATAATGAAATCACCTCATTTTCTACCGATCAAGACTTCATATGGGGCTAAAGAGTATGCAATGTTGTACATACATGAGTTAGTAATGGGGTTCCATTATCCATTATATCAAATCATGGTGCACAATTCACTTCACACTTTTGGAGGTCCTCTTAGTACCAAAGTTCATCTTAGTACGACCTTCCAGCCTCAAACGGATGGACAAGACCAAATGAGAATTCAAACACTTGAGGATATGTTTAGGGCTTGTGTTTTGGATCTTAAAGGTAGTTGTGATGACCCAACAATAGCTATCACTCTATCATTGGTATGGCTCCTTTTGAGGCTCTTTATGGTAGATGTTGTAGATCACCGGTGGGATGGTTTGAGGTTAGAGAGGTGGCTTTATTGGGGCCGGATCTGGTCATGGATGTTCTTGGAAAGGTAAATATGATTAGAGAAAGGTTGAAGACAGTCCAATGTCATCAAAAATCCTATGCGGATGTAAGAAGAAGAGACCTAGAATTCTAAGTGAGTGATTGGGTTTATTTGAAGGTTTCTCCAATGAAAGATATGGTCTGTTTTGGCAAAAAGGAGTTGAGACCATGGTAAGTTGGTCCTTATGAAGTGATTAAGAGGGTTATCAAGGTGGCTTATGAGTTGAAGTTGCTTAGTGAAATGAATTTTGTCCATCTAGTATTCCATGTCTCTATGTTGAGAAAATGTATTGGTGATCCTAATGCCATTGTACCTCTTGACATTGTGGGTGTTGTTGAGGATAACTTAACTTATGAGGGGTTTGCAGTTTAGATATTGGATTGGCAAGTAAAGAGATTGAGGAACAAAGAAGTCACATCCATTAAGGTTCTTTGGAGGAACCAACAAGTCTAAAGTGCTACATGGTAGGCCGAGGCGGATATACAAATGCGGTATCCTTATCTCTTCCACTCCACTCAACCCTAAGGTACTAATTCTAAGTCTCCTATATGAATTCAAGTCTCATATTTCAGCCCCTATGTCATTCATGTGTATTCATGTTTAAGTTGACAATTTATGATGATTTCACGCTTATAATGGGATTTTGAAAGTGATGTTTAAAATGTAATGTTGCATTGATGTTGGGTCTGATTTGTTCATGAATATTCTTGTCTTGTACGTCTCTACTACATTTGGGGAAGAATGTTTCCAAAGGGGGGATATTGAAACAACCCCAAAAATTGTCCGAAAACATGCCTCAAAAGTGCCCGAAATCTTGTTTTCCATATATCTAAAAGTCCATTTGAAATTTTAAAAATTTGAATTCATATTATTGTTCAGGGTGTCCAAAATAGGGTTAAAAGGGTTGAACCTTGAATTTAAAGCAAAGGAATCGAATTATGAAATTTCTCTTGGTGCAATTTCAAATGAGGATCCGCGAGGCAGAGAGGTGTATTTCCTGCACTGTCTTTTCCTAATTTGCCCAGATTTTTCTAAGTGTTGGACCTAAGTTTTCCCAAATGTAATTTTCGCCTATACTTAGAATTATTTCACCCTCCTATCACCAAAAACATTCCCCAATATTTCCCCAAACACTTAGACTTATTTCTAACCCTAAATTCAAGTCCCAAACTCAAGGCCAATCTCAAGGATTTCTTCAAGGATCTCACACAAGCTTCAAATCTCCATTAAAGTCTTTCTCAAGAACTTCACAAAAGCTAAGGTATGTGGTGTTGAACCAATGGGTCCTTCCAACCATTGTTCCTAAACCCTGTTTTTCTTAATAATGCATGATTTAAAGTTGATTTTGCATGTGGGTTTGTATATTGAGAAATTTACTACATAGTTATTTTAGTTCATGAAAGTATGGTTGTTTTAACATGTTTTGAGTTCTAAATCTTGGACCTAAAATTGGACTTAATGAGGGATTTGGATGTGAATGTCTTAGGGATGTTGAAAGGTGTTGATTGATGGTTTTACTACAGATTTTCTTTCATGATTTCATCCCTAAACTGTAAGTCTTTTACCCCTATTACACCCCCCCAAGGTGTTTGATAAAATGTCTAGTTGTGGTTTCTTCAGGAAATGAAGGTCCAAAGCATGAGATATGATATGATGATGAAAATAGCTTATGTATATGATATCATTGAGTATATAATGATGAAATGCGCTTATACATATGATGTACTCTATATAAAGTATTGCATTAGACCATTCCCGATCCGAGGGAACAAGAGCCCGAATAACCTAGATGAGGGTTAATACTCATCCACCAGGGTGATAGGGTGGCATCATCATCAACCTAGATGGTGGTTTATACTCATCAACCGAGATGGGGGTTCATACTCATCCACCTAGGTGATAGGGCGGCATAATCACTAACTGAGATAGGGGTTCATACTCATCCACCAAAGTTATGGGGCGGCACACTAACCCCAAGGAGTTCATACCTTGGAAATCTAGCTTGGTCTCTTCTTCACATATGATATCTTATATGATCATGAGTTACATAAGCATGTTTCTACTTATGCATTGATCATATATATCATCTTGCTATATTATGCCTATTGCATATTGTTATGCATGTTGATCACGAAGCCTATCTCTTGTTGCATTGTATCTCACATACTTAGTATATTCAAATGTACTAACGCGTATTCTTGCCTACATAATATCACCATGTAGGAATCTACACCCAAGTTAATCATCCTCCTCCTCCACATGGCTAGATAGTGCTATTCCAAGCTTGTTGGTGAGTCCTTAATTTTGGGGACTTTGGTTTACGTTTTCCTGTTATCTATGTATCGAGACACTATCTTATGTTCTATTTTACTATGAGAGTGATCCTAATACTTTCTCTTGGGCCCTGCTCTATCTATTTATGTAGAGGTATTTGTTTGACAGGTTATGTATTACATTCAAGCTTTGACTCATCTATGTTGTTTAAGTATTACAATCTCTATTTCTCCCTTAGTCCCATTTTCCCTTGTTCATGTTTCTTATGATGTTTTATATTGCTTCCGCTACAAAGGATATGTAATGATATGCTATGAGGCCTGTTTAGTGTTTCTTCGGGTTCCCCATTCGCTGATCATGTCTAGGCCCTAGGCTTGGGTCGTGACACTAAGTCAACCCTTTCAGCATTGTTCTACCACATTTGAGGAAGAATGTACCCAACAGGGAGATGATATAACAACCTGAATTTTTGTACGACTTTATTGGAGCTTGAGAAATTCATTTTGGACAAAATTTGGACCAAGTGTAATCTTAAGGGAGACCACACGACCAGTGTGAGATCACACGAGTCGTGCGACCTCGAGTGATACAACACTTGGCCTTACATTTGAGTGTATGGCCTTGGTGTGGTACTTCGAACTAAGGATCATAATACTAGGACCCCACATATGCCATATCACACCTTCACAGACCATGTGGTGGTTCATGTGAATTGCCTTGGGCTTAAAGCAACAATATTTGGCGTAAGTGTTGGGGTACGGCCAGTCAAATGAGCTATGAAGCTTAGCACTAGCCGTATGGCCAGTCGTGTGGCCTTTAAACTGTGGCATGAGATATACTTTTTTGACAAAGTATTGGTATATTAGGGGCAAACCACAAGGACCGTGTAGATCCACACAGGCCATGTGGCCAATCGTGGAGCTTGCCTTCACCAAGTTTTTCTAAGTGTCAAGCGGCAGTTCTAATATCTAGATTTCTTGTCTAAGCATGGGATCTTCAAGATCAAGATAATTTCACATTCAAGCCTTCAAATCAAGCTTATTCATGTTGTTGAAGGCTATCATGGATCTCACACATCAAGCCAAGTTTAAAGGAATTCTGTTGGCTAAGTTTTTCATAAGTACCGATAGAAGGGTCAATTTAAAATGGACATATCACTTAGCCCAAAATGAACTAGGTGGCCCACTATCTATCAAAATAAAGCTCTTTCAATTTGCTTTCTAATGCACTAGGTCTTACCTCATAATGAGTGAAGTTATGGCCTTTTTCGTAAAATCAGTTTGGGCTACATGGGGGAGCTTCATGACCCGTGAAGCTTCGTGTAAAAATTAATGGGGCATCTTATTTAGGTGTTTTTGATATTTTGACCCATCCCCAAGGCTATTTATGACCCTAAACTCCCCCCCGCCTTATATTCCTAAACCTCTCCTACACTAATTCCAAAAATCTCATTCAAGAGTAATTCACTCAAGCTACTCTAGAATCTATTCCAAAGAACTCTTGGGAATTTTCTACATGGGAGCAAGGGAACACAATTCTTCTTCAAATTCTATAGGGTTTTCTTCATCTTTGTAAAGGTAAGTGGGTTTTGATCCTTTGTTACTTCAAATCAAGGAGACTCAACCTATTTTCAAAAAATCTATATGACTTTTTCTTAATTTAATTTGGGGTTTTAAATATTATGATTCATTAATTTTCAATAATGAATAGATTATGTTTATTTTTATTTTAAGATGATTTAAACTTTGAAATATCCGATTTCATCATTTTTATGAATCTATGATTGTGCATAGTCCCTTTAAGGCTTTGATCTTAGAATGAGTGGTTTATATTATAGTTTAAATATGAATTTGGTTATAGTTTTACTTTAATTTCATATTATACTATTCATTTCAGATTGAATCTCAATTACCCATACCATTCCCACAATTTTTCATAGTATATGCATTTCATGAGCATGGATTTATGAAATTATAAAGCTGGTTAAGCCCAATTATGTTTTATGATATAATTTTGATAAGATATTGGTTATGATAAGAATGTGATCACATACATGTCTATTATTATGGCTATTTGAGCATTTCGGGTGCTTGTACCATTTTTTATATGAATAGGCTATTCCTATTCATTAGTATTATGACTATGGAAGTATGATTTTGGCATTTGAGCCAATGTATGAATCATTATGAATTATGTTTGGCTGTACAACTCAATTGTGCATTAAAATATTTTGGCTAAACTTGTATCTCTTGGAAAGCATGTATAATTGCGTATACATAAGTATTCTTATGGGATGATGATGTAACACCGATGAAAGGAGGGTTCCTTCTATTTTCTCAAACTATGTGCCTAGCATAAATTCCTTTTCGAGATGGGGGTACTTGTAAGAAAAGTTGCCTCCGAAATAGGGTTGCTCATAAGAGAAGCAATGATATGATATGATATAAGTGAAAATCCTATCCGAAATGGGGATGTCCATAAGAAAGGTTTCTTCATGGGAAATGGGGGTGCTCGTAAGGTGAAGTATGGTTTACCTTTTGCATGTAGACCACCTCTTTAATGATGAAGGGACTTCATTGGGATTCCAAGTAATAACTCGCTTGGTCTTACTTATGTCGGTTGAGGTCACATTCCTAATATATATGAGCATCATTTGCATTTCGTCCATCATGAATTTTATAGCATTTTATTATATTACATTCCTTGCTATAATAAATCTCTTCCTATATTATATGCACTTGCCATCTAACATTATATTCAAGTTTTGGTAAGTTACACGCATTACAGCCTGCATACTTAGCATATTCAAACATACTAATGCGTACTTTTGCCTAAATGCTCTCACCATAGAGGGAACGAAGAATATTTTCATCCATCATTTGACGTTAGATCGAAATTGAGACATTATTATGGTGAGTCTTATCTTCCAAGGATAATCCACCATTCCTCTACATATATTGCTTCCATTTGTGTTATTTACTTTGATGGTGAGCCCAAGATATGTCTTTGCCCCTATCCTATCTTATGACTAGAGGGATTGTTGGACATCTTGTAGACTCTCGTCGGATCCATATGCTATGTGTTGTATTTGAACCTTATGCTTCTGGTTAATCTTTGGATATGATATTATGGACTGATTATGGGAAACTATGATATGTATGTATGTTTGATATGGAAATGCGAAATATCCTAAGTATCGATTTTCCCCCATAGCATAAGTCACACTTACCCGCCACTTAGTCTTTAATTATGTGCTATACAATAACAACATACCCAGTGAAATCCCACAAGTGAGGTTTGGAGAGGCTAGAATGTACGTAGACCTTACCACTACCTCATAGAAGTAGAGAGGTTATTTCCTCGGAACCCTCGTCTCAGACACCCATAAGAAAAATAAATTGGATATGACAACAAGAAAATAAAGGGAATAGAACAGTAATAAAAATATGTAAACTATTGAACAATTGGTTACAAAAGGTTTCACTTTGGATTAGTAGGTAACAAAAGGTTTCACTTAAGGAAGACAAAGTTAGCAAACAAAATGTTGTTCAAAAACCACTTGTTATTCAAGCTATAGAACACTATCAATTAGTAAATTAATAATAGTAACAAAAGAAAAGGGAGAAAAGGATAACATGGAAGAAAGAAAAAACATACAAAGAATCCTACTCCTACTCCTACTCCTACTCCTGCTGGCGGTGGTGGTGATGGTGATGGTGGAATAAATATTAATGTGGAAAAAGTTAGAGTTACTACTGAGGGAGTAGGAGGTACAAGTAGTGGTAGTACTCGTGTACTGAATGAAAAAGTCCATAGCATTTGGTTATATTTGCTTGTATGTGATTTGCAGTTAGATTAATTCTATCCCGTATATTCTTTTTTGTTGGGTAACGCTAAAAAATTGAAAGATATAGAATTAAACTAATTGCTTATCATATGAAACCAAATTGAATCAAATGGGATGGACTCTTTCATTCAGTACTCTAGACCTACTGCTGCTTGTACCTCCTGTTATCTCAATAGTAACTCCAACTTGTGCCACATTAATATTTGATCCACCATCACCACCACCATTAGCAGGAGCAAGTGTAGGAGGAGGATTGCTTGTTTCTTTTTTCTTTTTTCTTTTTGCCACCTCATCCTCTTTTCCCATTTGCTTTGGCATTATTATTACTATAACTAATTTATGGTGCTTATATAGCTTAACAACAACTAATTTTTGAACAATATTTTTTTGCTAAATTTGTGTTAATCAAATTTTAGGTAAGGCACGTAATCCTCATCATCTTATTTATCATCATCATCCATATTCTCATGATCTTCACGATCATCAAGATTGATTAGTGGACTTCTGTTGAACTTTTGAATAGGCTCTTTTCCTTTGGAAAATTTGATTGAATTGTCCAAAGTCAAAAATCAATTGACAACTGTTGATTGGTCCTTTTGTGTATGTTGAATTCCTTAGCTTGTTTGTTTTTGAAATACTTTGAATTCCCATGATGACTGTCACATCCCAACCCCGGGGCCATGTCTCGTGCTGATTAGGCACTTAAACCACAACTTAAAGTCTAAGAATTATACCGAAATTTTAGCAGATTTTCCTCTGTTTTTATGCCCTATCCTCACCTGCAGCAGCTCCCAGAATGTATAAACAACACATATGCACATATATATATACAACTAATGCAGGCCGATAAGGTCACCGCTGCGGCAGAACCGCTCACAAGTACAATACACGCATACCATCACACATCACAGGCCAAACTTCTTACCCACTCGTATCCACAGACCTCTATACAGAAAGGCTATAAAATGTGATGGGACA
>JAOTQJ010010544.1:0-17963 GCA_025642045.1 Solanum sejunctum
ATAATGACCTAGCACCGGTAGATTGGATCAGCGTGGACTATTCCTAAAGGTCCATACTCCTTCCCTTGAACTATGTGCTAGCATAGCAATGGTAGTCATCATTGAAATGACTGGGTCGTAGGGATGACTATTCATTTATGATATGATATGATATGTTTTGATAAGAAAATCCTTCCAAATGACTGGGTCGTAAGGAAGGTGGGGGCCACATACGAAATGACCGAGTCATAAGGTATGTCTCTCACACGATAGGAGGTCAACATTGGAACAATTCATATTATAGCTCGCATGAGTTTGAGATGTCGGTTATGGCTAAATTCCTACTATATATATGAGCATCATTTGCATTTCATACATCATGAATTTCATAGCATCTTGTTATACTACATTCCTTGCTCTATATATATATATATATATATCTTTTTATATTACATGCCCTTGTCATCTAACATATTATGCAGGTTTTGATAAGTTAAATGCATTACACCTTGCATACTTAGTAAATTTAAACTTACTAACGCATATTTTTGCCTGCATGATCTCACCATGTAGGGACCGAGGACTACGATCATCCATCGTACGACTTTAGATTGGATCTCAAGTTTTGGCTTGTTGTGGTGAGTCTTATCTTCCAAGGACAAGCCACCATTCATCTACCTTATGTTGCTTTTGCTTATGTTATCTTTACTTTGAGGATGAGTCCGGGACATGTCTTGGCCCCCGTCTCATCTTATGTCTATAGGCATTATTGGACATCTTGTAGACTCTTGTTGGATCTATATGTTATGTATCGTATTTGCAGCTTACAGTTATGGGTATCTTTTGGATATGGCTATTATGAATTGATTGTGAGAATCATGATATATATGTATGTTTGATGTGGGAATGTGAAAGATCCTACGTCCTGAATTGCCCCCATAGAGTGAGTCATATTTAGTCTCCCCTTAGTCTGTATGTGTTATTTGCTGTGTCAATTCATGTTACTCCCTTTTCCTAGACATCCCCATTGCGTGAGTCCTATTTTCTCATCCCTTAAAACTATGTGTTTACTATTTGTATATGCTTCCGGACAAATTATGTGAATATGAATATTTTGAGGCTTGTTTGGAGACTCTCAGGTTTTTATTCGCCATGTCACTCCTAGACCCTAGGTCCAAGTCGTAACATTTTAACAAACTACTGTTTTATCCTTCTTTGAAGTTGATTTAAGTTATTTTTTGGTTGACTTGAAAAGACAAATTTTGAAAATCTCGTGAAAAGTTGAAATTTTGCTAAAAAAAGAGTTTTTAAAGGCTTAAGTTTGAAAATTTTGAGTTTTGAAGTTATCTTAATTTTTGAGTGTCGAAATACAATTATGTCAATTCCATTAGCTTTGGAATGCAAAATCTAATCTAGGAGAACTTATGAAACTAAATTTTGAGTTAAAACGAAGATTTTGGACCTAAAGTTGAGATTTTCAATTGAATTTGAATCCTAGTTTGACTTTGGTCAACATTCTGAGTTCAAAGCTCTAATCAAAATTCTGACAGTTTCAGTGGTTTTGGATGGTAAAACTAACGCTAGAAATGGTCTCATTGTAATTTTTTGAATTTCTGAGATTATTTTGGGTATTTGAGTTTTTAACTAGTTTTCATGAGCTTTTTCGGGCTTCGGATCGAGAAGACCTCGGAATCAAATTTTGACAGTTCCATTAAGTCCAAAATATCGCTTTTGATAGAGTTACATGTTTAGTTTGTGTGTATCGGATTCCAAACAAACCCAGGGGGTCCGTTTCGAGTTTTGACATAGCTAGTTTTTGCTTAATCAGGTGCAGCCTAAATTTGTACTCCGTGTTCACAAAGGTCTAGCCCTTGTGACCTTCACATTCATGGAGCCAGCATTTGTGTTCACAGAGCGTGTGGAACCAGGCCCCCGCGTTCGTGGAGCTTGAGGAAAGTCAGAGCTCGGCATTCGCGGACCCCTGTCTGCGTTTGTGGAAAGTTAAAATTCTTGAATCAGTTTTTAAGTTTTAAAGTGACGGGCTACACAATTTTTATTACTCCAAACTCGATTTTAGATGATTTCATCCAAGTTTTTTCAAGGAAAAATTATTGGGTAACGTATTTCTACTCCATTTATTCATTTTTCATCAATTAATTTGTGATTTTAACTTGAAACTAGAGACTTTTAATGGGACAAATTAGAATATCTTCAGATATTGAACTTTGATTGAAAAATTATGATTCTGGGTTTATTCTAACTCTATTTTTAAAATAACGTTTACCATTGAACTCCATTTCTCGTGGGGAATGTCTTTATGTATTAACTTTTAGATTTTGAAAACTTTTTTCTAACATGGGATTCATAATCTTTTACTGTTTTCACCCAAATTGCTTGATTTTAGTGTTGTTGGCTTCATATTGAGATTGTGAATTCATATTTGATTAGATTGTGACGTGTTGGGTGCTAATTCAAGGGGAAAGCTCCAGTTATTACTTGATTTGGCTTTTGATTAAGGCAAGTGGACTTCTAAACCTTGTTAAGCTTTTTTGAACATTATATTTCCTTTATTTGTGACTTGAAATGATTGAATAATTGTTGTTGAAAAATTTGGACTTGGTGAATTATCAAAATTAGATGTAATTGTGAATTTTCCTTATGATGAGAAAGTGAATGTTAGAGACTGCCATGTATTGACTAGTGATTTTGATATTGAGAATCCTTTGTGACATATGAATGTGAAATTGTAGATCATATTGTGCATATTTGTGAAAATATCGAAGGCGATGTGTTGAGTTTCACTTGTGGGTTAGAAAATGGATATAGGTTGGAACGGATCACCATTATGACATATATATTATGATATTTGACTTGAATTGATGTATATATTGTAATGTAGGCTCTTGTATGCACTCATTATTATTGTATCATATGTATATATTCTTGAGTTGCATTTGCGACTTAATACCATTGATGAAAGACAATGATCGAGGCACACGTTAGTGGCAGAAAACATTGAAAAAAATAGGGAACGGGCCACACGTTAGTGGCAAGAAACATTGAAAAGAAATAGGGAAGGGGCAACATGTCTATAGCGGGAAATATTGACATGAGATATTAAAACACCAAGAATGAGTATTGAGATCCAAGTTAGGTACATGGAGAGATATGTCTCCCATGGTTCCAGACTAATGACTTCAGTGGATGTATATCATAGGACAGACACGTATTATGATTATTTGACATTGCATTAATTGAATTCACTTCATATCATTCCACGTCATTCCATATCATCATACTTGAGCTAGTAACTTGATTCAGTTATTGAGATTGGATTATGATATAATTATTCTTGGACTATATCTGTTGAATATCTGAAACCATTGAGGGCTATCTCTTGTATAACCAAGCTATTTATTGAGGCATTATTGTGTATCTGAGCTATACTATTTAATAGATGTTGGTAATGCTTATTATGTTGTTTGTATGTGTATATATATATGTGTGTGTATGTGTATGTGTGTGATGCCATTATTGTGGTAAAACTTTTCTGAGTTCAGGTGTGTAGTTTGGCGGTATATGATTGGTGTGAAAAGAGTATTTTGTTCTGTATTCTTTACTTGTGTTTAGATCCCCTTGCTAAGTGCCTGGTATTTTGGTACTCACCTTTACTTTGACACATATTCATAGGTTGTGAGATCGATTTCACGTGAGTTAGCTTTTTACTATACCAACCGAGCTTTTAGATATCTAGGAGGTAGCAACTTGTCAATTTTGGTAGGCTCTTAGAGTCCTTTTAGTATATCTTATCTTCTTTTTGAAAATTAAGACTTAGACTTATATTTTTTTTCTATTGTATTCTATATTAGATGCTTGTACATGTGACACCAGTCTTAAAATGATTTATAGACTTGATATTCTAGTATTTGTCCTATCTTTAGATTGTATTTCTTCCACTTTTAGTTTATGCTTTGAATTGAACAGGTTTAGGCTTGTTCGTTTTCGTGGGTTAGGCGAGTGTCATCACACCCACTTTTGAGTCATAACAATTTGGTATCAGAGCCCCAGGTTTAAAGGTATCACATGAGTACAAGCCCAGTCGAGTGGAGTCTTAAGGATCAATGTAGAGATGTTTGTTACTTATCTGTGAGAGGCTACGAAGACTATTGGGAAATTGTCTTTTGTTCTTTCAATTCCTGTAGTACGTGTTGGGGTTGCTGAATTTTGTATATTCTTTTAACAAATAGCCAAGACAAAATATTTATCTACAGGCAGAGCTGAGGATCCAGCTCGTGGGGCTACTGTTGAGGCCCCAGCTTGGTATAGAGGTAGAAATGGAGCTAGAGGATGAGGCAAGGGCCAAGGACGTTCTTATGGTGTTGCTCCTGCAAGAGAGTATGACAGAGGTATTTCACCTAAGCCTCTACTCGATCCCAGGCAGCACCAGGCTTCTCTACTCTTCAGGGCATACTTTAGATGATGATGGGCATACTGGAGATTATTGCTCGAGGTGTACCACAAGTACTAGCTAGGAGTGAGATTCCCCCTCCTCAAGTGTCGAAAATATCCTAGGACTTTGTTGAGTATATAGTATATCATTCAGCTTTGGTGGACTAGCTACCTTATATGCCTCAGCTTGTGTTAGTTTATACACATGTTCATATTGTTCCTCCCGCTCAGGTTGTTCATGAGCTGGTGCTGGCAGTAGATGATCAGCAAAGATATGAGTGATTTTAGAAGATGAAACCACTCTAGTTCCAGGATAATAAGGGAGAGGATACTTATGAGTTCCTTACCTTGATTTATGAGATATCAGAGGTTGTGGGTTTGGTAGATTCACATGGGGTTAAATTTGAAGTTTTACAGTTGAGAGGATCGACTCGGGAGTGGTGGCAGTCTTATATGAACTCCAAGGGAGAGGGTCCCCACTAGTCGAGCGAAATATGTTTTTAGAGGCTTTTCATGAGAGGTTCATTCCTAGAGTGTTAGAGAGAAGAGCAGGTCTAGATTTGAGACTTTGACACAAGGTGGCATGACTGTAGCCAAGTATGAGGCTAGATTTTACCAACTGTCTTGACATGCTTTGTCATTGATACCCACTGAGGTAGAGAGAGTTTGCAGATTCGTGAAGGGATTGGCATTCTCCATTCATTCTTGTGTGTTCAGATCCACATGGGAGGGTGCCTTATTCTAGACAATAGTGGGTATCTCCAAAGAAGAGGAGTTACTATTGAGAGAGGAGTTTGAGGACCCCAAAAGGGTTTGGTCTGTCGGTCACTTCACAGACACCTCATCTGAAGAAAGAGGTTTTCACAGGGGAGGTGGTACTCCCAAGCATAAAGGTCTAGTCCATGCATCATTGCTGGCTTCAAAGGGTGGTTAGGGCCCTCGTGGTTTTTACAGTCAAGGACAATGATCATCCAGCTTCTAGTCGAGGCTTGCGAGCTGAAGTGGTTATAGTATTCCTTCTCCATCTTCTCATCACTCTTCTTACACGAGGTCATGTTGTGGGTGCAGTTCTCTGAACCATGTTATTAGACATTGCCCCCACCAGACTCATACTGGGACACACCACTCTTATTTGGCAGCATCGATCAGAGATCAGGCTCCTCCAGTGTTGGGGATAGATTGGCTTTTTCCTCATTCGAGAGCGAAAGCTAATGGATCAAGGTTTCTTGCTTATTTGGCCTTTATTCATGATACTAGTGTTAAGTCACCACGATGGAGTCTATTCTTATTGTTTGGGAGTTTGTTGATGTGTTCCCTACAAACCTTCCTGGAATTCCTCCTAACAGGAATATTGACTCTGTCATTGATCTTGAGCTAGACACTAAGCCTATTTCTTTTCCTCCCTATCGTATGGCTCTAGCTGAACTGAAAGAGCTACTCAATGATCTATTGAGAAAGAGGTTTATTCTCTCTAGTGTTTCACAATGGGGTGCTCATCTTGTTTGTTAAGAAGAAGGAAGGTTTTATGAGGATGTGTATTGACTATAAATAGCTAAAAAAGTGATGGTCAAGAATAAGTATCCTTTGCCTAGGATCGCTGATCTATTTGACCAACTTCAGGGAGCAGTTGTGTTCTCTAAGATTGATTTGAGATCCAGATATCCTCAATTAAGGATCAGGACTTCTAATATTCCTAAGATAGCTTTCTAGACAAGATGTGGGCATTTGAGTTCCTTGTGACATCTTACGATGACTAATGCCCCGACAACATTTATAGAGTTGATGAATGGTGTATTCCAACCATATCTGGATTCCTTTGTTATTGTCTTCATCGATGATATATTGATTTACTGTAAGACTAAGGCAGATCATGAGCAACATTTGAATATTGTGCTTCAGAAGCTTAGAGAGGAGAAGTTGTATGCTAAGTTCTCCAAGTGTGTGTCTTGTTTGACTTAGGTGGCATTCCTAGGTCATATTATATCTAGAGAGAGTATTCAGGTTGATTCAGCAAAGATTGAGGTGGTTCAGGGTCGAACCCGACCTACTTTGACTACCGAGATTCATAGTTTTATGGGCCTAGCAGGTTATTTTAGGTGATTCGTTCAGGGTTTCTCTTCTATAGCAACTCCATTGACTAGGCTTACTCAGAAGAATGTTCCATTTCATTGGTCAGACAAGTGTGAGGAGAGCTTTCAAAAGCTCAAGTTACTATTGACTACAACTTTTGTTCCGACCTTATCGGAGAAGGGTGTTAGCTTTACAATATATTGTAATGCATTTGAAGTTGGTTTGGGTGGATTTTTGATGCAGAAAGGGAAGTTTATATTTATGCTTCTAGTCAGTTGAAGACTCATGAGAAGCACTACCCTACCCATATGTTGGAGTTGGAGGTTATTGTTTTGTGTTAAAGCTATGGAGACATTATCTCTATAGTGTTCATTGTAATATCTTCACCGACCATCATCGCTTATAGTACATAGAAGGTGGATTGAGCTTCTGAAGGATTTTGATCTGACCATCTTGTATCAGCTAAATAAAGCCAATATGGTGACTGATGCTTTTAGTAGAAAGGCTTCTAATATGGGGAGTCTTGCGGCTATTTAGGTTGAGGAGCGACCTTCGACTAAGGATGTCCAAAGGTTAGCTAATGGGTTGGTGAGATTGTAGATTTTTTAGGATAATGGGGTACTTGTTTATGTGGAGGCTCGTTCCTCTTTAAAGGACCATATTAGGAGTCATCAATTTGAGGATGAGAAGCTATGTCAAATTCGTGACAAGGTCATTAGAGGGGAGTCTAAGGAAGCCAAACTTGATAGGAGGGTGTGTTGAGGATCAGGGCAGGATTTGTGTACCTAATGTATGTGATCTAATCAGGTTGATCCTAGAGGAGGCCCATTGTGCTAGATATCCTATCCATCTGGGGACACTGAAGATGTTTCATGATTTGAGTCGATATTACTAGTGATGTGATATGAAAAAGGATATATTAGAGTTTGCGGCTAGGTGTTTGACATGTCAACACGTCAAGTGTGAGCCTTTGAGGCCAATTGGAGAGTTGTGGAAGATGCCCATTCTTGAGTGGAAGTAGGAATGCATTACCATCAATTTTGTGGTTGGTTTACCTCCTATAGTTGGTGGCTATGATTCAGTATGGGTAGTGGTAGACTGATTGACTAAGTTCGCCCACTTCATCCCAATCAAGGTAAAATTCACAGCCGAAGAGTTAGCTCAACTCTATCTAAGTCAAATTATGAGGCTTCATAGGGTTCCGATTTCTATTATGCCAGACCATGGCTCATTGTATATATCCCATTTTTGGAAGGCCCTACAACATGGCCTGGTTACTAGACTTGACTTGAGTATATCTTCCACCCTAAGATAGATGGTTGGTCTAAGAGGACTATTTAGCTGCTTGAGGATATGCTTAGAGCTTGTGTTGTTGATTTTGGAGCCAGCTGGAATCAGTACTTGCCTTTGGTGGAGTTTGCTTACAACAACAGTTATCATTCCAGCATTCAGATGGCCCCTTTTGAGGCATTATATAGGCGGAGATGTAGATCACCTATAGGTTGGTTTGAATCTATTGCGATTGATAGCTTGACATTATTTTGCTTAGACATATGATAGATCTGGTGTGTCTAATTTATAGTAGAGTGTTGATAGCCTAGAGTCTCCAGAAGAGTTATACTAATAGGCTGGTTCAACCATTGAAGTTTATGGAGGATGACATGGGTTTGATTAAGGATTTCACCCATGAAAGGTGTTACGCGATTTGGAAAGAAGGGCAAGCTCTGCCCTAGGTATATTTTCCCTTTTGAGATCTTTGAGTGAGTGGGAGAGGTGGCCTATAGACTTGCCTTGCCACCTAGTTTGTCCTCAGTTCATCCTGTGTTTTATGTACCTATGTTGGCATTACGTTCCTAATGATTCGTATGTGTTATTCCTCAATTTAGTGGAGTTGAGTTTGGATTTGACCTATGAGGAGGAGCTTGTGGCTATTTTCGGTAGACAAGCTAGGAAGTTGAGATCAAGTGAGATAGCTTTAGTGAAGGCTTATTGCCGCTACAAGCCCATGAGTGACGCTTCTTAGGAGACAGAATCTGATATGCGGGTCCGACATCCTCACCTCTTTAAGGTTTCAGGTATGCTTCCCTTATCTTATGTTCGAGGATGAACATTATTTCTAGTGGTGGATGATGTAATGACCTTGATGGTTATTTTGGAATTTTTCAACCAAACTACTGTTTAGCCCTTCCTAGAAGTTGCTTTAAGTTATTTTTTGGTTGAGTTGAAAAGTCAAATTTTGAAAATCTTTTGAAAAGTTAGAATTTGCTAAAAAAAAGAGTTTTTAAAGGCTTAAGTTTGAAAATTTTGAATTTTGAAGTCATTTTGACTTTCGAGTATTAGAATATAATTCTGTCAATTTCAAACTCTGAAATGCAGAATCTAGTCTAGGAAAACTTACGAAACTGAATTTGAAGTTAAAACAAATATTTTGGACCCAAAAGTTGTGATTTTCAGTTGAATTTGAATCTTAGTTTGAGTTTGATCAACATTCGAAGTTTGGAAGCTCCAATCGAAATTCTAGCAGTTCCAATGGTTATGGATGGTTAAACTAACTCTAGAAATGTTCTTGTCATAATTTTTGGAGCTTTCAATGTTATTTCGGGCATTTGAATTTTAAACTAGTTTTCATGAGCTTTTTAAGTTCGGAATCAAGGAGACCTCGGAATCTAAATTTGACAGTTCCATTAAATCTAGAATGTTATTTCTGGTAGAATTATATAATTGGTTTGTATGTATCAGGTTCTGAATGAATTCCGGAGTCCATTTCAAGCTTTGAAATAGCTTATTTTTGTTGAATCTGATACAGCCTAGTACTCTACGTTCGCGGGATTGGCGCTCGCGTTCGTGGAGCATGCGGAACTAGGCCTCCACGTTCATGGAGCTTGAGGAAAGTCATACCTCTGCATTCGCAGACCCCTGTTTGAGTTCGCATTCGCGGAGTGCTAAAATTCCTTAATTAGCTTTAATTTTTGAAGTGATGAGTTACTCCACCATTTTTATTACTCCAAGCTTGGTTTTAGAGGATTTCTTCAAATTTGTTCAAGGTAATATCATTGGGTAAGATATTTCTACTCCATTTCTTCATTTTTCATCAATTAATTTGTGATTTTAACTTGAAATTGGAGACTTTTAGTGGGAGAAATTGGGGTATTTTCATATATTGAATATTAATTGAAAAATTAGGATTATGGGTTCATTTTAACTCTATTTTTGAAATGATATTCACCACTGAACTCCTTATCTTGCGGGGAACATCATCATGTATTAATTTTTAGATTCTGAGAACTTTTGGTGGCATGGAATTCTTGTCCATTTTACCTTTTTCGCTCAAATTGCTTGATTTTAGTGTTTTTGGCTTTGTATTGAGATTGTGAATCCATATTTGATTAGATTGTGACATGTCGGGTGCTAATTCGAGGGAAAAAGCTTCAGTTGTTACTTGATTTGACTTTTGGTAGAGGCAAGTGGACTTATACACCTTGTTAAACTCATTTGAGAATTATATTTCATTTATTTGTGACTTGAAATGATTGGATAATTGTTGTTGGACAAGTTGGACTTGGTAAATTGTGAAAATTAGATGTAATTGTGAATTTCCTTTATGATGAGAAAGTGAATGTTAGATATTGATATATATTGACTTGTGATTTTATATTGAGAATCCCTTGTGACATATGAATATGAATATATGAATCATATTATGTTTATTTGTGGAATATGTTGGAGGTAATGTGTTGAGTTTCATTTGTGGGTTAGAGAATGGATATAGGTTGGAACGGATAGTCATTTGGACATGTATATTATGATATTTGACTTAAATCGAAGTATATGTTGTAATGTGGACTATTGTATGCACTCATCATTATTGCGTCATATGTATACGTTCTTGATGTGAATTTGTGATTGAGGACCACTGATGAGAAATAGGAATAGGACCACACGTCCATGACAAAAAATATTTAAAAAATAGGGAATGAGCCACAGTCCGTTGCGAGAAACATTAAAAAGAAATAGGGAACGAGTCACACGTCTATGGCATGAAACACTGATATGAGATATTGAAACACCAAGAATGGGCCTCACAATCTGGGGCAGGTACATGGGCAAATGTGTCTCCCATGGGTTCCAAACTGATGACTTCATGGATGTGTATCATAGGACTGATATGCATCACGATTATTTGATATTACATCGCTTCATTTCACTTCATATCATTCATATCATCATACTTGAGCTTGTAACTTGATTCGGTTATTGAGATTGGATTATGAGATAACTATGTCTGGACTATATCTATTGAACATCTAAAACTATTTAGTGATATCTCTTGGATAACCAAACTATTTATTGAGGCATTATTATGTATCTGAGTTATACTATGTGACAGATGTTGAGAATGCTTGTTGTGTTGTTTGTGTGTGTGTGTGTGTTACTATTATTATTGTGCTGGAACTTTTTTTAGTGTAGGTGTGTAGTTCAACGGTATGTGATTGGTGTGAAAGGAGTATTTTATTCTGTATTTTTTACTTGTGTTTAGATCCCCTTACTAAGTGCCTGTTGTTTTGCTACTAACCTTTACTTCTACACATGTGTGTAGGTTGTAAGCCTAATTTCACTTGACTTAGGTTTCTACTATACGGACCAAGCTGGATTTTTGAGAGGTAGCAGTTTGTCTATTTTGGTTGACTCTCGGAGTCTTTTCAGTATATCTTATGCTTAATATGAGAATTGAAACTCAGATTTGTATTTTCTTTTCTATTGTATTCTATATTAGAGGTTTGTATATGTGACACCAGTCTTGGGATGGTTTATAGATTTGATATTCTAGTTCTTGTCCTATCATTATGCTTTATTTCTTCATACCCACTTTTGGGTCGTGGCATAATTACCCTCTCAAACATAAATATTTAAACTTATTTACCCTCTAAACTATGATGAGAAGTCTTAATTATCCCTCAACATGTGATTTATAGCCACACATATATTTATGATTTATTTTAAATCATATATTTTTGAAATTTTGTGTTTAATTAGACAATATTAATTTACATAGTACGCAGGAACATAATTTGTACTCTCTCTTATCCCTTTTATATGTTACGTTTTGTGATTGCACTTGCATTAAGAAAAAAAAAGTGACTTTACTATTTTGCACTTATTTAATGTACACTAATTATTTTTTTAGTTTTCTGATTGTCAAATATATCTTTTTAAAAATTATTAACTATCAAGGGTAAAATAGAAAGAATAATATCATTTAAGTATTGATTTTATAAAATGACATATATTAAGGACCATGTGTTTATATAGTAAGGACGACATATAAAAGGGATCGAAGGGAGTATTATTTTCTCCCTCTGTCTATCTTTACTTGTCCATTATACTAAAAATAAATGTCCATCAATACTTGTTCATTTTATTAAATCAAAAAATAATTTTACACTTAGTTTGTAATTTACTCTTATCATTACTTATAGTCATTTTCCTATTATATTTTTCAAAATATTGTATTTTACTATATTCAAAAGGTAATTTAATAACATTATTTATATTATTTACTGCTTCTTATTCTCTATGTCAAGTCAATAGCAGGTGTGGTTCAACAGTGTTAGAAAAAAGACAAACACTTTACGCCCAAAATTTGAGGGGCCTAAATTTTCTTTTTAGTAATAATAGGTTATAAATTATTTTTTTTCAAAAATAATACTAAATAAGTATTATTTATTGTAAAGATCATTTATTTCATATAAAAAGAAAGAATTATTTTGACACATATGGGATATGATTATATAATCAATTGAAAAGAATTACTGAATGAAATCAGTTATAATTTTTTTAAACAATTCTACATCTCAAAAAGATAGAGGAATAAAATTTAATATATATATATATATTTAAGTTTAAAACCTCCATTTAGTTTTCGCGTTAGGTGAGTAATGTGCTTGAGTCGCTCCTGATCAACAGTGGACAACTATTGTTGGACGGAGGAGTACTTCATTAGGTGTTCATATGAAATAATCATATATTATAGGTGAAGACAAATGATAAAATAAAATGACATAAACTTCATTTTTGTTTATGTGATGTAGTTTGACTTGACACAAAATTTAAATAAGATTTGATTAAAATAATAACAACATCAATAACATACCCAGTGAACTCCAACAAGTGGGTAAATGTTCTAAAAGTATATATATATATATATTTTATTGGGGGGAGGGGGGATGTAATTAAGACTTCTCATAGTTTAGGAGGTAAATAGTTTCAAAAATTCATATTTGAGGAGATAATTATTAAGACTTCTTATAATTAGGATGTGCTAATTTAGATCAAATGTAACATTGCTTTTAGCTATTAATTTTTTTTTATAAAAGGAAGTATTGTTGTAAATGAAAAATTCTAGCAGGGAGTATTTTTTTTATTTTTTGCCCGGTGTCCAATATCCATATCAGAGATCGATTAAATTCGAATTTGCATCGAGAAAGCCCACATTGGGAGGTAAAGCACTCCCTAACAAAATGTCATGCTCCGTAAAGGTACTCAAGACATGGCCGGCACCCAGAGACTATTACTAGTCCCCAAGCGAACCACTTGGCCTCGTCACATTCATTCAATCAATAAACTCTACAAATCAGCGGAAGACATAAGGAAGTAAATAGACTCATCATCATCTCGTCTCAACGAATATAATAAGTAAAAAGGCTAGTAGAAAGAACTAGCTCAAAAATCATAACATCAACAATCGAATTTAGTCTATGAAACCTCTATTACTATCAAGTGGTGTCAATGACAGAACCATGGATACCTCAAATCCAGATAAAGTAAAGCTAAGCAAATCTAACTTTAAAGCAAGATGAAATAAATATAATAAATCATCTGAAGTAGGAGAGGCTCACCAATCAACTGAACGTCCTAGATCCTCAACGATGCGCCTGTTGATGATCTATAATCCCTGTATCTGCATCATAAAGTTATGCAACGCCGAGTGGCGTGAATACGTGAAATGTACGGTATGTAAAATATCTGAATGAAATAGAAATAGATAGAATAATATAGAACAATATCAACTCAAAATAGTAACTAATCAACATGTCAAATGTCTATCTAAAGCAAGAATAAAGAGTAGACAAGTGACCCATCAACCAATCAAACCTCATCAAGTCAAATTAGAGTCACCTCATTACAACGCAACTCATCTCATCTCGACTCAGAGTACTCAAGGTGGGAGCTTTTTGGGAGTTTCTCTTATCTGACAACAATTACTTATGAGCCAATGATTGTACAACAAGACGTCCTTGTTGCCACAATCATTCAGTACTTGCTAGGTAGAGAACGAATTGAAACCAAAATGAATAAGTCCAAAATGGAGATGGCAATCTACAAGTCCTCTATTGTTTCAGGGACTTCTATCCAGAGGGAGCCTCAACATAATGTGATGTGATGGTCCTAATCCTCACCTATGCTTGGCTACGTAGTTTGACAAGTGCGAGTTAGACTAACTCTTATTTTTTTGGTGCTTGATACTCCTCCTAAGACTCAATGCTAATAGGATAATCCATCCCAATCAAACTATCACAATCAGACTCGTGGAGACACTCATCATTCAATCAGTCTCATACACTCTCATCATCTCATCAATCCACATCTCAATCAATAGCTCAAGGCTTAAAACAATCATTAGGAAACAATCGAATAAATAAAACATTGAAGTTCATTTATGAATACTCACAGGACTATCAAGGTATATCAACTCATCATTATTTTCACATCACAATCACAATCGAAATTATCAAATCAAGGTTCTACACTCAATCCTTAAGTTCATTCATTCATACTTTCAAAGTTATCATGTAGGGTTATACAATATCTCATGAAAAGTATTCAATTTAAGAAAATAAGTTTATGATGATCATCAACATAAGAAAATACATGTAATTAATATAATTTTTAAGAAAATCCATCAAGAATCATGTATGTAGACTCATTAGACTTTCAACTCTTCTATGACTATCTATGGGGCACATGAGAGAACAATCTCATGCTTTAAGTTTATCCTTATATATCTGGGGTGAAGCTTTAACGATTAATCTTCATGAAATCTCCCTTGAATTCTCCAATCTTACGTTCTTTTCTTCTCTTCTCTCAAGCCCTAGCTTTCTCCAAGACTTAGAAAGGACTTAGGATGGGATTTAGACCCCTTTTACACTCAAAACAACCTATATTGATTGTGTATTGAGATTAGAAAGGGTTGAAAATTGTCTAGAATGACCCTCACGAATTTTAGACAAAATTTTACTTCGGAATAACGAACTGGGCGCCCCACATATATTTTTTTTTTCAAAAATTTTTCGAAAGAGTTTTCCAATCCCATCAAAAATTAAAAAAATAAGTGCATATCCGCCACAGAGGCGTGGCGCACCTCTGTCACATACCAATACTATTTTTTGTTTTTGAATCAAATAATTATCTTTTGATTCAATCACTCTAAAAATCGACCGAGACAATTTTCCTATTCAATTTTTCATATTGATCGCACATCCCGCCTCGAATTTTTGAATGGAGCATGAGAAGACGCGTTACGCGTTACGCACATACCTCTTCTCTAGGAGTATTTTTATAATTTGATCGAGTATTACACAAAAATGACTCCCTAGGAGTGAGTGTAACGTGAAAGAACACTTGGTGTTAGCATACTTTTCCGCTACTAAACTGTGGAAAATGAACAGAAATGTAAATATGGTACTGTTGCATTTGATATATACTATAGAATATAATCTTTAATAATTCAATTCTTTTCCAATTTCATCCAAAAAGTTCTCATTTCAAAAGGTCACTGCACTAGGGTGATCTTTGGCCTGTGTCCTTAAGCCTCGAATTCGAATCGACAAAAGTTGAAGAAGAAAAATATTTTATGTTTAATAAATTATTAGTAACTATTCCAAATCTTGACCAAGAACCAATTACCTTTAGATTAAATAAAATAAATTATATGCTTAGAGCCCCGAGAAATTCTGTTAAGCCAAAAATAAATAAAATTGGAATTTTGTGACAAGCAGCACAATAACGAGTTACTTATAAGATTATTCAGGTCATAAAATAATGTATAAATTATTTTTTATATTTTTATAAATTATTAATATTGTATTTGTTGTACATTTCAAAAAGTAACTCTAGCTGAAAACAATTTTTCTCTCGCCGTAAAAAAGATATAAATTTTCTTTATTTCTAACAACTTCGTAAGATCAATAATATTTACTCGATGAATATTGCCTTTACCAAATAATGTTTCTATTCGTCTTTTCCAGGTAAACTATTCTTTGGTTTACGTAATAAAGCAAACTTAATAATATTTACTCGACATTTTTTTAAACCAAATAAAAGATGCACTTATTATTTGAGGAACAAATGTGTGAAATAAGATTGTTGTAAACAAAATAAAATTTATAATCGAGAAATAATACATTTATCACCAATCAATTAATCAATATATATATATATAGGAAAGCCAACCCATGGACGGCCAAAGGCAAATTTATAATTATACTCATCATGCAAGGGTAAATATTAATAGCCATATAAAATATCTACTAATTTATTCACTCCAAATTTCTATTTTAAAAAATTTAAAATAAAAAAAATACTTAAACACAACTTAATTCTAAAAACATCATATAAATTTATAATTATACTTATCATGCAATGGTAAATAATAAATATTCATATTAAATATCTATTGATTTGCTTAATCCTAATTTTTGATTTCTAATAATAGTTATTTCTATTATATAGAAATGTGAAGAGGAGGAGGACCAAGGGTAGTTTGGTCATTTCAAAATATCTAAAAATATCTTTTCTTCTTCAAAATAAAAAAAGGATGATCAATGACATTTTAGTAAATTTAACTTTAATTAAGAACAAACATAGTAATTGAATAATTAATGATTGTTGACATTTCGACGGCGCAACATCGCGATAACTCAATAAAAATAATAAAAAATAAAAAAATTTGAACAAAGGAAAAAATAAATTGATTTTAGGGAAAAATAGTTTGATTTTGGGAGTTGCCACCTAATTTTAAGTATAATTAGAAAACTAATTAATTATTTACATAATAGTCTGCCAACCAAAAATTTCGAGTAAAGGTTCAAGTTATTTCGAAAAAAAGGTATTAGCACCCTTCAGAATCCACAACTGTGGGTTCCAGCTGAATTCATTTTTACAAATTGAGAAGGAGATATACAAATAACACAAGTATGATAATCATGAAATAAACACACAAAACTAATATACACAATAATGAATAAATAAATAAACTAAAGTCAAGATATGATGAAATCTTACTTCATGTGATAACTTAATTGATGCATCCCTTCACCACGTGCCTTCTAAACCATCATACAGTACTCTGTCATTTCAAGGGCGATCTTCCCATGTGCACGGTCTTTTCTTGTTAACAACATTTCTCCTATAACTATGTATACCACTTTTCTAGTCACATGATCTACTTACTTTATTTATTATTGTCCTCTTGTTTAAAATATTTTTACCTTTTCCTCGTACGACTATTTCTTAATTTTTCAAAAGCAAAAGTAGAAATTTTTCATTAAGGGCGGTTTATTGTTGCAAGGCATTATAGAAAGAATGGACAAAAAAATAATTTAATTTAATTTGGAAACAACAATAAAATAATATGGTGATGGGAACAAGGATAAAATAATATGATGATAGGTATATAATAAGATAATATTGTGTCATAAATTAATTTCATCAAAATAATATAATAAATAAAATTGTGCTTTTGACAAATAATATAAAAGACTTAAACTAAAATTTTACAAACAATGAACGTGGATTTAAACTAAAGTTTCTGAGTATTAAAGTATTAAAAATATCCATCCAAACTTGAAAAAAATTTATGTATCATTTTTAATAAACCCACAAACAAGTAAACTATTCACTAACAAGACAAAGCAATAAAATGACAAAATAATCTAAAATATATACAAACATAAATTGAACTTGTTCCGTCTTTTCAAATGGGAAGGCCTTGGAATCCAACGAATAGATTTTTCCTCAGCCATATTTAAGATAATGAACTTAAATTAAGAACTTGAATTTTAACATACAATAAATATAAACATAAACTAACTTTTTCCGTCTTTTTGAATGGGGAGGCCTCAAAATTCGACGGATAGATTCGTCATTGGTCATATTTAAGCAGATAATATGTACATGAACTTAAATAAAAATCGTTGGATCTTGACAAATAACAAATAATAATCTAAACTAAATTTCTCCGTCTTTTTGAATAGGGAGGCCTCAAAATTCGAAGGATAAATTCGTCATTGGCCAATTTGACAAACAATGTATATATGATATATTTAAAATAATTTAATAATTAATAAAAGAACACAAATAACAGAATAACATCTTACAATAATAACCAATAGCAATCAACTATAATT